>WNWK01002975.1:0-87500 GCA_009830355.1 Cherax destructor
GTTGTTTATAATATATATAAATGACCTTGACGAGGGAATTACTAGTGATATGAGCAAATTCGCTGATGACACGAAGATAGGTAGGATAATCGATTCAGACGTAGATGTCACGGAACTTCAGGAGGATTTAGACAAACTCAATTCCTGGTCAGAAAAATGGCAGATGCAGTTTAATGTAGATAAATGCAAAGTTCTAAAGCTCGGGAATGTTCATAACTCTAGCACCTACCAGCTTAATAATGTTGAACTCAGCCGTACAGAATGCGAAAAGGATCTGGGGGTTATGGTAAGCAGCAACCTCAAACCAAGTCAGCAATGCCTAGGAAAAATAAACACATAAGCAGTATAATGTGATCCTTTATTGACAACGTTTCGCCCACGCAGTGGGCTTTATCGAGTCACAGACAGATCTACCTGGATATTGAGCAACATGGAGATATATATAGGGTACAGTCAGGTGGAGAATGCTGGGTCAGGTGGAGAAAGCTGCATGTGAGTCTTAAAAAGTAGTGTGATAGTTAAAAACATAGTGTGACTTAAAGGACCTGCAGTGTACCATTCTTGAGTTCTAGGTGGGATAGCGTTGAAGAAGTTTCTTGGCAATAGGTTCAGCTATGTTGTAGAAGCCGTTGTTCTGGTTGAAGTTGTTGGATATACAGATGAGTGATGATTCTAGGATTCTTCGGTATTGCGTGTTGTCTTCTCTGGCGATGAGTCTTGCGTTTCTGTAGTTGATTAAATGGTTGTGTAAATTTCGGTGTTGAACACAGGCATTTCTTGAGTCGTCAGATCTGCCTGCGTACTGGTGTTCTGAAATGCGTGTTTGTAGGTCTCTGGATGTTTCGCCAACGTATAATTTGCTGCAGCCATTACAAGGATTGTGTATACCCTGCCGTGGATTGAAGCTTTTCCTGTCTGTTACTGGTAATGTCCTTAATGGTGGTGGATGTGGAGGTGGATACTCGGAATGAGGTCTTAGAAAAAATGTTGGAAACTTGTTTGGAAATGGAGTTGGTGGGAAGGACTATGTATCTCTTCTCAGCAGTGTCTTCTCTGGGTGTGTTGAAGATGTTTAATGCCCGTCGTCTGCAGTCTCTAATGAAGTGACGAGGATAGTGAAGTTTGGAAAAACTTGTTCAATGAGGGCATTCTTCTTCAAGGAACTCACTGCTGCAGATTCTGAGTGCGCGCAGGAAAAAGCCTATAATTACACCACGTTTAATTTTGGTGTCGTGGTGAGAGTAGAAGTGGAGAAGATCGTGTTGATTGGTAGGTTTTCGATAGACTTTAAAACGAAGTTCATGGTCACCATTTAATCAACTACAGAAACGCAAGACTCATCGCCAGAGAAGACAACACGCAATACCGAAGAATCCTAGAATCATCACTCATCTGTATATCCAACAACTTCAACCAGAACAACGGCTTCTACAACATAGCTGAACCTATTGCCAAGAAACTTCTTCAACGCTATCCCACCTAGAACTCAAGAATGGTACACTGCAGGTCCTTTAAGTCACACTATGTTTTTAACTATCACACTACTTTTTAAGACTCACATGCAGCTTTCTCCACCTGACCCAGCATTCTCCACCTGACTGTACCCTATATATATCTCCATGTTGCTCAATATCCAGGTAGATCTGTCTGTGACTCGATAAAGCCCACTGCGTGGGCGAAACGTTGTCAATAAAGGATCACATTATACTGCTTATGTGTTTATTTTTCCATTGTGTCGGTATTTTATACCATTTATTTTCAGCAATGCCTAAGCGTAAGAAATAAAGCAAATAGATTACTGGGATTTATATCAAGAAGTGTAAGCAACAGAAGTCCAGCGGTTATATTACAGCTTTATACATCATTAGTAAGGCCTCACCTAGATTATGCAGCTCAGTTCTGGTCTCCATTTTACAGAATGGATATAAATTCGTTAGAAAACATTCAGCGACGAATGACAAAGTTAATTCATAGCATTAGAAATCTTCCGTATGAAGAAAGATTGAAGACCCTTAAATTACATTCACTTGTAAGACGAAGAATGAGGGGAGACATGATCGAGGTATATAAGTGGAAGATGGGTATTAATAAGGGGGATATAAATAAGGTCTTGAGGATATCTCTCCAACAGAGAACCCGCAATAATGGATTCAAATTGGATAAGTTTAGATTTAGAAAGGATATAGGAAAATATTGGTTTGGAAATAGGGTAGTTGATGAGTGGAACAGTCTGCCTAGTAGGGTCATTGAAGCTATGACCTTGGGTAGTTTCAAATTTAGGTTGGATAAATTCATGAGTGAGAGGGGTTGGATTTGAGTGGGACTCGCACTTGAGTTAATAGAATCTTCAAAGCGTATTTCTTGGGTAGAATTGAAAATTAGGTTAGTGGGATGGATTGTGAAGGACCTGCCTAGTATGGGCCAACAGGCCTGCTGCAGTGTTCCTCCTTTCTTATGTTCTTATGACTCGCGCATGAGTGGGTAGAATTGTCAAAGCTTATTTCTTGGGTAGCATTGAAAATTGGGTTGAGCAAATATTCTGTTAGATGGACGGATTGTGAAGGACCTGCCTAGTATGGGCCAACAGGCCTGCTGCAGTGTTCCTCCTTTCTTATGTTCTTATATATATATATATATATATATATATATATATAGAGAGAGAGAGAGGTACCACCTCTGAAACTGTCCTGGGGACCCTCATCCTCAGAGAAAAGAAACTTTTCTCTACCACCCCCTATATTTGATGTATGCTTTATTTAAAGACAAAATACATTGACAAAAATACAATAAGGAGTAAGACAACATAGATAACAACTCAGAGCTACATCTCGAATACTTCGTCCAGCTCCCTGACAGTGGGCCGCGTGCCCAGAATGCTGCTGGCATTTCCCCTTTGGATCGCAACACTGAGTCTCTGAAAGAGGAAGCTGGCCGCCCTGTGGTCCTTGGTTTCTATGATGAGTTTTTCACCCAGCTCTTTGAGGAACTTTAGAGCACACTTGCCCCATGTTCTAAGGGTCTCCGACCCTATTGGGATGAAGTTATAGCAAGGGGGAAGGCCTTCATATTTTCGGGTCTTCTGGGTCTCCCTGTGGCTGCCAGCTCTACCCCCTTCAGCTATGGAGTATGGCAAGTAGGTGTCTGCCAATGTGGCAGAACAGGTGTAGTCCCAGGCAATCTGCTTTCCATCCTTCCAGGGTAGCATAGTGGCTCCATCAGGACGCTCTTGGCTTCCGTCAGACCTCTGCAATTGGGGTTCCCGTTGGGCTGGGCAACAGGCTGTGGCGAGGCTTCTCTTTATGATGTCATTGACCTCCTCATGTCTGGCATACTTCCCTTCTGATGTGTGACACACGAGACTATGAAGTCCGAATTGATCAGCCGTCGCCCTGCCGCAAATTCACCTATTTTCGGTGAGGATGGGGGCGGCTATATATATATATATATATATATATATATATATATATATATATATATATATATATATATATATATATATATATATATATATATATCAAGATCCCAAGACGTTGCTGTGTCAGACAGGATGTAGATGAATGGTTCAGAGAACCGACAAGTTATAAATTAGACACACATGCAACACCTGACTACAGTATATAAGCCACCTCTACGGCCCTGTGCTGTACTTCCTACAAGATTGATGGACTGAACACATCGACTCCAGGCCGAGGGACTGATTACCTCAAACTCCTACTCTCCTTACACCTTTCTACTTTGTATTGGACTGATGAAGCCACTGTGTGGCGAAACGTTTCCTCAATAAAGATACCCAAGTGTTGCATATGTGTCTAATTTATAATATATCTTTATTTTTACAAGTTGAGGAGAAAATTATCCAGAAAATGGATACCAGCCCCCTGAGGGACCTAAGAGACTCAGC
Organism: Cherax destructor; assembly: GCA_009830355.1. Taxonomy (NCBI): domain Eukaryota; kingdom Metazoa; phylum Arthropoda; class Malacostraca; order Decapoda; family Parastacidae; genus Cherax; species Cherax destructor. Next base: position 3,902 of record WNWK01002975.1, read on the forward strand.
CCTCCCGGAAGAAAGGCTAAAAGACTCTTGCTTCCTGCATAAACAGTTTAATTAGATCCGCATGCGGCTACCAGCGTGTACCAGATCACAGTGATGCCACCTCTTCTTGCAGAGCAGTGTTCGCTGTAATACGAGTGACAGAGAAACGAGAAAAATTACTCTTTCCCTTAGCAGTAAAATTACAGAAAAACTCTGCACTACTTTACTTACAACTTGGACTATGATGAACCGTCGTCCATTGGCAGATAATAAGAAATTGACCACCTTGTTTTAAAAACTGTGACGATGTTTAGCAAGGAGGGAAATCACACTGAAGTCAGCATTTAGGGGCCGGCTAAGTGCGCAGGAGGAGCTCAGATTGCTTCATGAAAAGGATGGGGAAACGCACGTCACATGGGCATCATCCTGAACACAGGAACAATAGTGATCAGTGCGTTTGACTCTTCTTCATTTGACAATCTAAAAAATTCGCAGTAGAACTATTAGAGTGAAGTGTAACCGGTCTTCCTGTTGTGAAATTACCACGAAACTAAAAACAGATCTTTGACTGAACTGTGTAGTGTAACGTGAGAGTGTAAGCAGAACAATCCCAGTGGAACACAGTGCGACATTCCTCGAGACACTTCAGCTCCAATCAAGACACCGATAACAGCATCAAATTTTCCCTACCACAAGCCAGGGAAGATTTTTGGGTCAGATACAAATACCCAGGTAAGTCTAGACATACTCGCTCCAAGTTAGGTTGGCTGCAGCTGACATTTAGGGGCGTGTCTTGCCTGGATTTACCAATAGATCTCGCTATTGGTGGGCCATCGAACCCAAACAAATGAGCATACTTTATTCAGCATTGTCAATTGAAATGCTGAAATATACACTCATTTGGGGCAACTTCTTACGCATCAGTTATACCTCAACATCTACTGTCTCCGGTTACCTGATTCCCGTCGGAGGAGCCATTCTTGGTGAAGCTGCAGAATGGCTGAATCAACACTGAAGCTAAGTATCTTTCATTCATGTCTTTAAATAGATTTAGCTTGTAAAATTCCCCAGTCTTATTTTTTTAAAGCTCACATTATGCCAGAAGAAACAGTCTGCTTGAACACCGCATAAATAATCTGTTTAAATACAGCAGACACTCCAGAAATAATCATTGATGAATCTAAATACTCATCTTTGGGTAAATTCTTAAGAGTTACATCTCTTGCCTTTAAATTCATTAAAGGGATAAAATAGATTGAATTTCCTGAACCCATTAAATACTGGGTAAAACAAATACAGAAAGACGTCTTCTCTACAGAGTACAAATTTCTGGAAACTCAGGATAAATCCCCAAAGAAACTTAATATGATTAATTCCTTAGGACTTTATCTCGACTCAGAAAAGATTATAAGATGTCGAGGAAGAATTCATAATTCTTCACTACCTAAGGAAACATCCAATATTGATCCACAAGAATCATTTGCTAACAAGACTGATTATTAAAAATGCCCACAGTAACGTTATATGGTGGAGTAGCTGACACACTATGTCACATTCGACAATCCTAATGGATACCTCAAGGTCGACAAAGTGTGAAAAAAACAAATAGAGGACTGCATTGCCTGTCAATACGATATGCTAGTATATCAGTATCCAGGTCCACCTCTATATCCCGCTGAGCGAGTATGTCATGTCACTCCATTTGAGGTGACAGGTGTAGATTACACTGGACCAATAATTTTAACTAAAACAGTTGACAAAGTTCCCATCAAGGTGTACATTTGTTTGTTCATCTGTGCTACGACTAGAGCAGTACACCTAGAAGTAGCCACTGATATGTCTGCTGAAACCTTTATCGAACTATTCAGAAGGTTTGGAGCCAGAAGGGCATGTCCTAGTCTGATAATTTCAGACAATGCAACACACTTTGTTGCTGGTGCTGTTTATATAAGCAAGATCTTTGATCAACCAAAGGTACAACAGATGCTGAATCAACGCAGATGTCGTTGGCGGATTTTATGAAAGAATGATAGGCATCGTAAACATTGTTTAAGGAAGACTCTTCATCATCAGCGAATCGACTTAGAAGAATTTAGCACAGTCGTAACTGAAATAGAAAACAGAGTCAACAACAGATCTGTAACTTATGTTACCGATGATCTGGACAATACAGTGTTAAGTCCATCTCATTTACTCCATGGCAGAAGGCTCGAACCTGTTCTCCCATGAATGATAGAGAAATTATAGAGGATCCTACTTATTTCGAGTCTGAGCAACTCTGACGTAAACCCAAACACCTTAATAAAGTGACACTTCTATGGAGCTGGTGTTCCTGAAAATCATGTCTTTAAGACCTGGTAACATAGTGATTATTGACAATGATGGTCCAAGGTCTCAATGGCCTCTTGGAATAATTGTGACCATACATCCTGATGCAAATGGAACCATCATGACAGTTAATGTTTTGAGCAAAGTTGTAGTGTAAAAGCGGACAATAAATTAACTAGTGCTGTTAGAATTACACAGTGCTGATTCGCTGACGATGAAGAGACTTCTTTAAACAATGTTTTATGACGCCTATCATTCTTTCATAAAATATGCATTGCCATGGAGCCTTAGGAGGAATGTGTTTCCAATGACAACTGCGTTGATTGAGCATCTGTTGTACCTCTGGTTGATCATAGATCTTGCTTATATCACCAGCAACAAAGTTCATTGCATTGTCTGAAATAATCAGTCTGGGATACGCCCTTCTGGCTGCAAACCTTCTGAATAGTTTGATAAAGGTTTCAGCAGACATGTCAATGGATACTTCTAGGTGTACTGCTCTAGTCGTAACATAGGTGAACAAACAGATGTACACCTTGATAGGAACATCGTAATAGTTTTTAATACAAGATGGTCAATTTCTTATCTGCCTTTGGACGATGGTTCATCACAGTTCCAAGTTGTAAGTAAAATGGTGCAGGATTTTTCTTTAATTTTCCTGCTAAGGGAAAGAGAGTCCTTTTTCTCAGTTTTTCTGGCACTCGTATTGCAACAGACACTGCTCTGCAAGAAGAGGTGGCATCACTGTGATTTGGTACACGCTGGTAGCCGCAAGAAGATCTAATTAAACTGTTTATGCAGAAGCAAGAGTGTATAAGCCCCTTTCCAGGAGGGCTGAGTCCCTCAAGTCCCTCAGAGGGCTGAAAGGGGGCTGAATTGAGCTGAGAGGGCTAATATTCCTTTTCTGGAGAATTTTCTCCACACAAGAACATGAGTATACAGAATTAGCTGACATCAATGACATACTACTATATAGAAAGCCGCTTGTTGTGCAGAGCATTTCTGGTAAATTAGGTCAATTTTGACCCAGGATGCGACCCACACCAGTCGACTACCACCCACATACCCATTTTTGCTGATGGGTGAATATGGACAACCGGTTTAAGGAAACACGCCCAATGTTTTCACCCTCGCCGGGAATCGAACCCGGACAATCAGCGTGTGAAGCGAGAGCTTCTACCAACAGGCCACGGGCGTGATGAGACAATAACCAGATAGTGAAGGTATTATTCCCATTTCGCAATGGAAAATCTTCACAAAGAAAACAGTTTGCATGATTACAGTAAAGTAATGCGGGAGAGAGAGTGGCAGTGTGGTGAAACTGGTGGCAGTGTGGTGGCAGTGTGGTGGCAGTGTGGTGGCAGTGTGGTGGCAGTGTGGTGGCAGTGTGGTGGCAGTGTGGTGGCAGTGTGGTGGTAGTGGGGTGGTAGTGGGGTGGTAGTGGGGTGGTAGTGTGGTGGTAGTGTTGGGGAGGTGGGTTGAGTGGGAACATATTATAATATTACATATTATTAAATACTTAATACAAGAAGGCCACTAGCATGCCTAGGTATGCCTAGGCATTTCAGGCAAACTAATACTAGTTCTTACTCTATATTGACACAGGATATGGATCATACTGGTATTAAGGTTAGGTAATTTTAGTGATTAACTAGATTTACAAAATTGAGGTAGTTCATGACTCACGAAATCGTAATGACACGATTGCAAACAAACCACATACCACGGGTGGGGTTCGAACCCGCGGTCAGAGAGTCTCAGAACTCCAGACCGTCGCGTAAGCCACTGGGCCAGCTAGCTTCAATAAGATTCATCCAACTAGGTATATTTCTACACCATAGGAAGGTTAGCATAGGCACCACTGTGTCCACAAATGCAAGTTTTTACAGACGAATCTCCAGCTAGCATGGCCGTGACGGCTTTGAAGGGGACTTGAGCTAGAGTTCGTCACGGCCATGCTAGCTGGAGATTCGTCTGTAAAAACTTGCATTTGTGGACACAGTGGTGCCTATGCTAACCTTCCTATGGTGTAGAAATATACCTAGTTGGATGAATCTTATTGAAGCTAGCTGGCCCAGTGGCTTACGCGACGGTCTGGAGTTCTGAGACTCTCTGACCGCGGGTTCGAACCCCACCCGTGGTATGTGGTTTGAGGTAGTTCAAAATATTTAAGAACTTAACAAATAGTTTATCTATTAATGGAAATGGTCTCGTTTTGGCATGACACAGTTTCTATATTGGAGTGTCTTAGGCAAACCTATGACTAGCTTAAGAGTTATGAAGCAATAGCTGTATTCAGAATTTTATGTTTACAGTCATGTGTAAATTAAGGGGAGTCACAGATATCAGTAAGTGTAATTTTCTTTGGATATGTGCAAGATAAAGTAGTTTTCATGTGGTTAGCTACCGGTGGGGTGTGTAAGGGAGATAATATGTTTTTTTAACGGTGCTTTTGAAAATGGTGGTTGTGTCTGCAGTTCAAATGTTTGAATGTTATCCATACATTTTAGTCTATTGAAAGTTTTAACACAAATTGCGATGTTATAGATGCACAGTTGCGTTGTTATAAAGCACCCAGATGTTATTACGTGGCACAAAAGAAAAGAATGTTAAATATTTGCTGTGAAGGCAATATTGATGGAAATACCTTAGGCCTTCATACACACACCACCCATCTTCACCATAGCACACTTAAATATATCTTATTTCAGTGATATTCATTTCCTTGAAGAAGCTGACTTCTACTGGTGTTTTGTAGGACCTTCAGTGTCATTGAACAGTTTTTTCCTTACACAGTGTTCTGCAAGGTCAGGTTAAGGTTCCTAACTTTATTTACAAGCTAAGACCTGGTACCTACATCAGCTCATTTGAAAGCCTTTTTATTGTTATGGGACATACAACTATCGAACAAAGTAAAAGTTGAAGCCATCTGAGGGCCAGTAATTTCATTTGATCAACCGAATTTATTTCGTTGATATCATTATGCTGTATGAACATGTTCCAGACTCGAGTCATCCCAGGAATAAATGATCTCAGATGAAGTGATGTTCGGTTCGATGTTGTTAAACTGTACCAGCAAGTGTTTTACTTTCTTGTTGAATGAAAATTGTCTTCTCGCGGTCCTAGGAGTGTAGCCAAGTGTGGTACTTTCACAATATTGTACTTGTACCTAACAGTAAGGGCACACACATCCCTCCTGTGCTGAAGGCTCTGCTGAAATGACAGAGCAATTCAGACTGGGTCCAGGCTAGAGATAAGGCTTCTTGCTCTGTTCTCTGTTTTGTCAAGAAGTCGCAGATGTGACGGAGGGCAGGAAATCCAAGAAAGTGGAGCATACTCAAGGTGTGATCGTACTTGGGCCTCGAATAGAATCTTGCAACCTCTCTCTCTCCTTCAACGAGTTAGATGTTCACTCATTTCCCTAATTAAATCATAATATTAGGCTATTATTTTCTAAGGAAATAAATACCAGTACGAGGGTATGCATTATGTAAATTCTACATGCACTGGAGCTGAGTTTATATGATAGTGTATTGTAAAACCAATAACAGGCATTAACAGACTTCCAACCTCTCTCTCGCACATATCCAACCCATTTCCTAAGCCTCCCAAGATTATCTTCAATGACGTTTAATGATTATGATACTTGACATTTAATCTCACTTGACTGAATGCTGTATGACATCTTGGTACTACAGACTATTTTTACAATTTCAGTTTCAATTAAGGTTATCTCCTATCACCAGCATAACTAGTGATTCAAGGCGTTTAGTCACCAGCACCTTGTAGTAACCTGTCTACTATAGTTTATTAGCGTTATTACCTTGGGTTAAAATAGGTAAGACAAATATATGAGTGAGAATTGCTGAATTTGAACAGGAACTGCCAAGTATGGGCCAGTAGGCCTGCTTCATTACTTCTCCATTCTTATATTCTTACGTTCATATGTAATATTTAAAACACCTTCACCCCCCTGAGTTGTAAAGAAAACTTTGAGTGTTCAGTATGTACACTTGACAAATTACCAGAGCTTATGTTCCATTGGCTTCTGGGGTGTGTTGTTAGGGAACAGAGGAGTAACCACCCACACCCACCTCCACAGTGTGTGTTGTTAGGGAGGTGAGGAGGAGTAACAACCCACACCTACCACCACTGTGGGTGTGTTGTTAGGGAGGTGAGGAGGAGTAACAACCCACACCTACCACCACTGTGTGTGTGTTAGGGAGGTGAGGAGTAACCACCCACACCCACCTCCACGGTATGTGTTGTTAAGGGAGGTGAGGAGAAACCACCCACAACTACCTCCACTGTGTGTGTTGTTAGGGAGGTGAGGATATAACCAAACCCCACCACTGTACTGTTGTTAGGGAGGTGAGGATGAGTAACAACCCACAACCACCACCACTGTACGTGTTGTTAGGGAGGTGAGGAGGAGTTACAACCAACAACCACCACCACTGTACGTGTTGTTAGGGAGGTGAGGATGAGTAACAACCCACAACCACCACCACTGTACGTGTTGTTAGGGAGGTGAGGAGGAGTTACAACCAACAACCACCACTGTCATCAAACTGTAGAACTGTAACTTTTGCTGAAAATACCCACTAAATGACCCGAACAGTACGTCTATTGCGTTTTGTAGTTCTTGCAGGGGTGAGAAGGTAGGTGAGCGGCAGTGGTCAGAGAGGGAAGACAACATGGGGTCTACTCTTGATATAACTATTGAACAAAATAATAGCACAAGGATAAAGGAAAATTGAATGAATACCATGAAATGTATTTGTGTGTATTATCACCCCTCAACGCAGGCTCCCTGATGCCGGTGAAGAACCCTTGATCTAAAAAAATAGATTCGTGTTCCCTTTCCTCGGGTCGAACCTGAATGCCTTTTACTCCCCAAATACCACATAACCTCTACGGGTTTAACACTCACTCCATGAGAGTGAATTATAAGATTCAGATTCTTTATTTCAAATCCACATATATCCAAAATATTCACTATAACGTGACCATCCTAACACGACAAAGGAAACAGCTTGACACACTGACATGACTCTTCACAAGTCTCCCACCTGAGGTTCACAGATTTCAACATGGTATGTGAACCTCATTCTGGGTGATGAAATATAACAGAGAAATACAATTATCTTTAGTTCTCACTGTCTGTCATATAGAATACTATAGCAGAACACTGTTTGTGTATCTAATTTTGGTAAATAATAAAAAGAGCGTAGACATATAGTCACACACAAACACACATTGAGAAAGACGCACACTCACTGAAACAGACACATGCACTCACACAGATTCAATCACATAGTGTGTTCTCATTTCTCTTCTGCATTTATGATTACCTTATTCATTAAGAATTCAGTGTCAAATAATTATATTTAAGCCTCTCTCCCTTCAACATCTTTGCTTTATTGACCTAACACTGAGGGAGACTAACACCAGTCAGTCCATCTATCATCATTCTGTCATTAAGGAGGAGCCACATCTCTATGGTGCATCCAACAAAATAAGCAGACTCTTCGATGTCATTACAGCCCGGCACCTTGCTTCATTATATACTGGAATGCGATAAAATTGATGAATTCAGACAACTCACTCAGAAATGTTCAAGAAATGGAAAAGTATTTTATCCATATAGGTATATTACAAATCATTCTGGAAAAATACCCTGACTTTGCTCACTGTAAATAAAGCATTATCCCTGTGTATGTGTGTGTGTGTGTGTGTGTGTGACCTAATCAATGTTTGTATTAATAACTCATTACGATTGTGACCAGATATAAACATGTAAACAATTCATTACCTTTGTAATTTGATCATCTATCAAAACTTTGTAGCTCAATCCTTGGACCCATTATGTACCTCTGTAATCGTTTGACCACCGCCCACAGGATGGGTATGGGGTGCAAAATAAAGATGTTAAACTAACTACATCTCTGCCCCTCTCACTCCTACACCTTTGCCTCTCTATCTCCCTCTCACACCTTCCTGAGTCTACAACATCCCGTAAACCGACTGCAGTGCTCATATATATACCTGTTGTAGATGTTGAAACGTCTACAGCAGTTATAATTCTACAATTTTGGTGTTTGATGTTGTCTGGTGGTGATAGCGAGTAGTCATTCCCTCTCCCTTCCTCCACCACACTTAATGCCACAAACACGCACCCTCTCTTATTTTTTGTCGGAGTTTATGTTATGCCCATTTTGGGCATAACATAAGAACATAAAAATGGAGGAACATTGCAGCAGGCCTATACTTGGCAGGTCCTATTCAAATTCAACAATTATCACTCATTTTATTCTAACCCATTTTTCAAAGCTACCCAAAATAATAGCGTCATTAACCATAATGACCTATGTTAGGCATATATTATTGTAGGTTATTGTAGTGTACTGAGGGAGGGAGAGACTGAGGGCAGGTGAGAGAATTACCAAAGTTAAATAATGAAAATTTCTCAACATCATCATCCAACTAACCATGATTATAATGTTTATATTTCATAATCTTTGGAGTTATTACCTATCCACTACACGAGGGTCATTATGGTTGCATGGAATCTGTTTACCACCAGACGGAAACACTTATAGCAAAAGTGCACATTAATGTATACTCTCGGTGTATATACACTGAGATAATTCACCACTCAGTTCATATATCCTGCGCATATTTAACACCAAATCCTTAACGGAAATATAAGGAGCTAATATTACATACAGAAAACGGCAACTTTTCTACCACTCATCGCCTATGTTATAACAATTATTGTGTCGGCCCACGTATTTATATATAACCAATTTGTGTTGTTATTTTGTGCAGCTACCACATGTCTACAGTGGTCATAGTTCGTCTCAACATGTGTGTGTCCAACTGTAGATACCACTCTGACAAGAGTGCTACATGGGTAAACTATTGTTCGCTGCTGTGTGTCCCGCTAGAAGCAATGGTCTCGAATCTGCACACAGAAATCACTCCCTACGAAAGTAAAAAAACTGGGCAGGCGGTGCAAAATACCCCCAATGAAAAGTAGGGGCGCCATTGGTACACTACTACACTACAAGAAAACCACCATAAGTGTCCGGGGCCCAAGACTGTTAAACAGCCTCCCACCATTCATAAGGGGAATTACCAATAGGCCACTGGCTGCTTTTAAGTGGGAGCTGGACAGATAATTAATGTCGGTGCCAGATCAGCCGAGTTGTGGTTCGTACGTTGGACTACGTGCGGCCAGCAGTAACAGCCTGGTTGATCAGGCCCTGATCCACCGTGAGGCCTGGTCGTGGACCGGGCCACGGGAGTGTTGATTCCAGGAATACCCTCCAGGTAGACTCCAGGTAGGCACCACACGTATGATCCACCAGTGTTCTTGCTGCCTTGGGTTACATATTGCCGTTGCTGTAGTGGAACAGCAGAGGTCAGTTTTACTGTGTCCTGCCAGTAGTCACTGGCTCTTCAGTCACTTTAGCTGTCGTAGTCTGCAATTAGTCGCTGCTGCCGTGCTCCACTAATGGTTATTACTGCCGTGCCGTGTCGGTTGTCACCGCTGCCGCGGCTGGTTGATGGTCGCTGCTGCCTTGGCCCACTAATGATCAATGCTACTGTGTTCCCCAAAATGATCACTTCTGCCTTGGCTTGACATTAGTAGGTACTGTTGTGACTCATCAGTGGACACTGCTGCTGTGGTTTGCTAATAGTCACTATTGCCGTCGCCCAGTAATGGTCACCGCTGCAAATAGCCCGCTAATGGTCAACATTGCTGTGGTCTAACAATGGTCGCTCTTGATGTGGTCTGCCAGGAATTGCTGGTCCATAATGGCTTCTGAGTCAAAATTTAACCATAACTAATAAAAAAACATTAAATAACATTTTTCAATGCTGCTTCAAAATTTATTTTTAAGAATTTGTCTTGCTTTGATTCTCGTAAATATATTATACCCATTTTATTATTTTTTTTACATAATCTCCCATGATTGTATTGCGTGTAATATTTTGATTTCCATAAATATTGGTGCTTAGGAGTTTGAATTCCATTAATATTTGTTCTCATTCAAGTTATTACAACCAGGTGTATTTCACTTGCTATTTAGTTTGTCTCGGTCCAGAATATATTTACTTTCATTTCTTTCAATAATTCGAAATTATTTAGAAATACATATCCATTATTTATGTAATTCTAACATTAATCTAATTTTACTATACCATTACCCGTAATGTATTGTATATTATATTCTACACCTGTAAAATTTTAAGTAAACATCTGTCTTTGATGCCCTAATGAATTTTCTACTACAGTTGTAGCCTCGATAGGTTATGAAAGTTGTAGACGATTATTTTTTCATTAACATAAATGAAAAAATATGTATCTTTAAATGTATAAGAGAAATTTTTGGAAAGGACTTAATTTTAAATGAGTTCTTGCTGATTGACCAACTTTACCTATTCGGCACGACATATATATATATATATATATATATATATATATATATATATATATATATATATATATATATATATATATATATATATATATATATATAAATAATAAACCGAGATTCCAAATATGAAAAATATAACGGTGGAAATAGGAAATAAAACCTGAGCTCTTTCATGCGCTTACACAGAGCTCAGGTTATATTAACTATTTTCACTGTGGAATTTTCACACACACACACACACACACACGAGGTGTCAGAGTGGACGCCTGTGACGAGCGGGGTTCCATAGGGGACAGTCCTAAGACCGGTGCTGTTTCTGGTATATGTGAATGACAATGCAGTGGCTCCTGAAATTTGACCCCACCAAGTGCAAAGTCATGAAGATCGGGGAAGAAAAAAGGAGACCACAGACAGGGTATAGGCTAGAGGGCCAAAGACTGCAAACCTCACTCGAGGAAAAAGATCTTGTGGTGAGTATAATACCGAACACATCTCCTGAGGCGCACATCAACCAAATAACTGTTGCAGCATTTGGGCGACTAGCAAACCTCAGAATGGCATTCCGACATCTCAGTAAGGAGTCCTTCAGGACTTTGGTCACCGTGTACGTCATGCCCATATTGGAGTATGCATCACCAGTTTGGAATGAACTCCTGGCTAAACAAGTCCGAAAAATAAAGTGCAAAGGTTTGCAACGAGACTAGTCCCGGAGCTAAGGGGCATGTCCTATGAGGAGAGGTTAAGGAAAATCGACCTGACGACACTGGAGGACAGGAGGGACAGGGAAGGAAGGACATGATAACAACACATAAAATACTGAGAGGAATCGACAAGTTGGACAGAGATAGGATGTTCCAGAGATAGGACGGAACAACAAGGAGTCACAATTGAAAGTTGAAGACCCAGATGAGTCACAGGGATGTTAGGAAGTATTTCTTCTGTCACAGAGTTGTCTGGGAAAGTGAGGTGGTGGAGGCAGGATCCATATATAGCTTTAAGATGAGGAATGATAAAGCTTACGGATCAGGGAGGGAGTGACCTATTAGTGACAAAGTGAGGAGGTGGGGCCAAGAGTTATGACTCATCCCCTGAAACCACAATGAGGTGAGTACACACACGGAGGAAAACAACAGTCAATGACCTGGTAATCAGATTGAAGAAGAAAGGACTGGAGAACACAAGAAATGATCAATAAGTATGTGAAGAGCTGAACATGAGGTTTAAGGAAGAATTTTCAGTGGAGACAGAAAGGACTCCAGCATCCCTGAATGGTAGGTTACACCAACATGTGCTTGACACATTACACACAACCGAGGAGGAGGTGAAGAAGCTGCTGAATGAACTACATACCTCAAAGGCAGTGGGACCAGACATCTCTCTGTGCGTCCAGAGAGAGGGAGCAGAGGCGCTGTGTGTGCCACTAACAACAATTTTCAACTTATTTTTCGAAACAGCAACTACCTGACGTGTGGAAGACAGTAAATGTAGTCCCAGTTTTGAAGAGAGGAGACAGACAGACAGCATTAAACTACAGACCAGTGTCACTGACATGCATAGAATGCAAAGTCATGGAGAAGATTATCAGAAGAATAGTGTAGCAACTAGAAAGAAATTAGCTTATACACAATAACCAGCTCGGTTTCAAACCTACTGGAGTTTTTACAACAAGGTGACAGAAGTAAGACAAGAGAGACAGAGAGGAGTGGGTAGATTGCATTTTATTGGACTGTAATAAGACTTTCGACACAGACAGGAATAACAGGAAAGGCACTGCAATGAATCATAGAATACCTGACAGGAAAGAAATAACGAGTAATGGTACGTGACGAGGTATCAGTATGGTAGCCTATGATGAGCAGGGTTCCACAGGGGGCAATCTTAGGGCCGTGCTATTTCTGGTATGTGAATGACATATGACAATATGTAACACAGGGCAGCAGGGACACTGGTGGATCATACATGTGGTGCCTACCTGGAGTCTACCTGGAGGGTATTCCTGGGATCAACGCCCCCGTGGCCCGGTCCAAAACCAGGCCTCACGGTGGATCAGGGCCTGATCAACCAGGCTGTTACTGCTGGCCGCACGTAGTCCAACGTACGAACCACAGCTCGGCTGGTCTGGCACCGACTTTATCTGTCCAGCTCCATCTTAAAAGCAGCCAGTGGCCTATTGGTAATTCCCCTTATGAATGGTGGGAGGCTGTTGAACAGTCTTGTGCCCCGGACACTTATGGTGGTTTTCTCTTAGTTTACCCATGTAGCACTCTTGTCAGAGTGGTATCTACAGTTAGCCACATAGATGTTGAGACGAATTATGACCAATGGAGACATGTGGTAGCTGCACAAAATAACAACAAAAATTGTTATATATAAATACGTGGGGCAGCACAATAATTGTTATAACACAGGCGATAAATGGTAGAAAAGTTCCCGTTTTCTGTATGTAATATTAACTCCTTATATTTCCGTTAAGGATTTGGTGTTTAATATGGGCAGGATATATAAACTGAGTGGTGAATTCTCTCAGTGTATATACACCGAGAGTATACATTAATGTGCACGTTTGCTATAAGTGTTTCCGACTGGTGGTAAACAGATTCCATGCATCCATAATGACCCTCGAGTAGTGGATAGGTAATAACTCCAAAGATTATGAAATATAAACATTATAATCATGGTTAGTTGGATGATGATGTTGAGATATTTTCATTATTTAACTTTGGTAATTCTCTCACCTGCCCTCAGTCTCTCCCTCCCTCAGTACACTACAATAACCTACAATAATATATGCCTAACATAGGTCATTATGGTTAATGACGCTATTATTTTGGGTAGCTTTGAAAAATGGATTATAATAAAATGAGTGATAATTGTTGAATTTGAATAGGACCTGCCAAGTATAGGCCTGCTGCAATGTTCCTCCATTTTCTCACAATGCCACTGGGTGACATAAGCACCAAGTTGCCAATTTTATTGAATAAATAATGATTTTCATTTTTACTCATTAACGAATGCTACTTGTGATAGGCTTCAACATTTTATTAACGATGGACATTTTAAAATATGGATGATAACTTGTAAGTTTAGCCTGAATATTAACAAATTTGAAATTTTACTAAAATAGTTAGGAAACTTGGAATCTTTGGAATTACATCAATTACTAAAAAATGTTATTCTCAAATAACCCGCATTTTAGTAGACAAACTTATGATGACGTTTCTGTCACACTTAGACCGTTAATGGTCCAAGTCTGACCAAAACGTCGTCATAAGTTTGTCTCACAAATGCGGATTATTTTTTTTTTGTACCAGTTACGGTTTTGTGCTTTTATATTCTTCATTCGAGAATGTTTTTTGTGATATTCTTCAAACTAGTACCATTGATTTGATCGGCTTCAAACTAGTACCATTGATGTGATAGGCCTCAAACTAGTACCATTGATGTGATCGGCTTCAAACTAGTACCATTGATGTGATAGGCTTCAAACTAGTACCATTGATGTGATCGGCTTCAAACTAGTACCATTGATGTGATCGGCTTCAAACTAGTACCATTGATGTGATCGGCTTCAAACTAGTACTATTGATGTGATCGGCTTCAAACTAGTACCATTGATGTGATCGGCTTCAAACTAGTACCATTGATGTGATTTACCAAACATAGCCTGACACTTACCTAGAGCGAGTACAGGAAATTTCAATCTGTCAGTTTTAATAAGTAAATTGTTTAACATGTAATAACTAGTGAATACCTCAGTTGAACGGCTTCAAACTTTAAATGATGGTGTACTTTAATAAGAATTATTTTTGTATTAATTTTGAGCTCTTTGGTTTCCAATTTATAAATTTGTTTGCCAATATTATGAAATTGTGTTTTTCACAAGATTTAAATCTATTTTTTTCTTACAAGATTAGAGAGATCTTTAAATAGAATGTAAATATGAAAATAAACAGTTTTTTTCAGTTTAACGAGGGGTGATTTTCCTGATTTGTGGAATAATTTTAACTGTTTTCGTTAACTTTATCTCAATTTTCGATCATTATTCGAGAGATTTTCCTGTTTTTACGAACAATTTTAGCAAATTTTTTGTTTGGTTCACCTCGAGTTTTCATTTATTACTCGGGAAAGCCTTATTCAATCAGCTATAAGATTTCAACGCATGTTTAACGTATTTCGGGCAAGACTAGTGGAACTATTTTCATTCGTGGTGCCCTATGCACAACACTACATAGGCAATTATTTTTTTCTTTTTCTTGCTTTAGTGTGAATACTGGAGAAAGTCTCCTCTTATCGGCCATTTTTCCTACTTTTATCCTCCAAATAGTACAGCATTATTTGACCTTATTGGATTATTTTCCGCTTGATGTTGGTGAAGGTCTCTTGATCTATGGGACTATTCGTGGCTTGGGTGATATCGTCCTCGTCTCACTCACCGGATCGATACTCGACACTAGTAAAACACTGGGCATGTTTCTTTACACCTGCTTATGTCCATTTAGCAGTAAGTAGGTACCTGGCAATTGCTAAAACTACAGGCAACGATGCAATTTCCTTAACAGACTTCTGGAAGAACTATAACATCAAAGATGGCAACGAATAACTGCAAGTAACGTGTGCGGTGCGGAAGAGCATTCAGCCACACTGTGCAAACGAAGGTTTTTTCTCTCTTAAACAGTCTGTTATTGACGAAGTAGCAAACACTGCAAGAAAGATTGGTTTTGAGGACCTAGAAACTGACGATGTCCGGGAACTGTTCGATTCGCACTCAGAATAATTAACGGATGATGATTCTTTAGATCAACGAGCGACGATTCAGAAGATGCAGATAATGTGCGAATGAAGGAATTTACTCAATTTGAAGACTTCTTTCGAGCTGTAGATATCATGAAACAAAAAGTATGTATTCTGACCCTAACATCGATGGAAATATGCAAATTCTCCTAGATGTGGATCAAGCTTTCTGTACCTACCAGCGTATGTATGAAGATTTAAAGAGAAGACTATTCAGCCTACGCTGCTAAAATATTTCGTCATATTGTCGGGTACGATATTTAATATTTATATATATATATATATATATATATATATATATATATATATATATATATATTATATTTTTTTTTTTTTTTATTAACACATCGGCCGATTCCCACCAAGGCAGGGTGGCCGAAAAAGAAAAACTTTCATCATCATTCACTCCATCACTGTCTTGCCAGAAGGGTGCTTTACACTACAGTTATAAAACTGCAACATTAACACCCTCCTTCAGAGTGCCGGCACTGTACTTCCCATCTCCAGAACTCAAGTCCGGCCTGCCGGTTTCCTGAATCCCTTCATAAATGTTACTTTGCTCACACTCCAACAGCACGTCAAGTATTAAAACCATATGCCTCCATTCACTCCTATCAAATACGCTCACACATGCTTGCTGGAAGTCCAAGCCCCTCGCACACAAAACTTCCTTTACCCTCCCTCCAACCTTTCCTAGGCCGACCCCTACCCCGCCTTCCCTCCACTACAGATTTATACACCTCGAAGTCACTCTGTCTCGTTCCATTCTCTCTACATGTCCAAACCACCTCAACAACCCCTCCTCAGCTCTCTGGACAATCGTTTTGGTAATCCCGCACCTCCTCCTAATTTCCAAACTCCGAATTCTCTGCATTATATTCACACCACACATTGACCTCAGACATGACATCTCCACTGCCTCAAGCCTTCTCCTCGTTGCAACATTCATCACCCATGCTTCACACCCATATAAGAGCGTTGGTATAACTATACTCTCATACATTCCCTCTTTACTTCCATGGACAAGGTTCTTTGTCTCCACAGACTCCGAAGTGCTCCACTCACCCTTTTCCCTCATCAATTCTATGATTCACCTCATCCTTCATAGACCCATCCGCCGACATGTCCACTCCCAAATATCTGAATACATTCACCTCCTCCATACTCTCCCTCCAATCTGATATCCAATCTTTCGTCACCTATTCTTTTTGTTATCCTCATCACCTTACTCTTTCCTATATTCACTTTCAATTTTCTTCTTTACACACCCTACCAAATTCATCCACCAACCTCTGCAGCTTCTCTTCAGAATCTCCCAAAGCACAGTGTCATCAGCAAAAAGCAACTGTGACAACTCCCACTTTGTATTTGCTTCTTATCTTTTAGACCAACACCTTTTGCCAAGACCCTTGCATTCACTTCTCTTACAACCCCATCTATAAATATATTGAACAACCACGGTGACATCACACATCCTTGTCTAAGGCCCACTTTTACTGGGAAATAGTCCCCTTCCTCCTACACACTCTAACCTGAGCCTCACTATCCTCATAAAAACTCTTCACTGCTTTCAGTAACCTTCCTCCTATTCCATACACCTGCAACATCTGCCACATTGCCCCCTATCTACCCTATCATACGCCTTTTCCAAATCCATAAATGCCACAAAAACACCTTTACCCTTATCCAAATACTGTTCACCTATATGTTTCACTGTAAACACTTGGTCTACACACCCCTACCTTTCCTAAAGCCCCTTGTTCATCTGCTATCCTGCTTTCTGTCTTACTCTTAATTCTTTCAATAATAACTCTACCATACACTTTACCAGGTACACTCAACAGACTTATTCCCCTATAATTTTTGCACTCTCTTTTGTCCCCTTTGCCTTTATACAAAGGAACAATACACGCTCTCTGCCAATCCCTAGGTACCTTACCCTCTTCCATACATTTATTAAATAATAGCACCAACCACTCCAAAATTACATCCCCACCTGCTTTTAACATTTCTATCTTTATCCCATCAATCCCAGCTGCCTTACCCCTTTCATTCTACCCACTGCTTCACGAACTTCCCTACACCCACAACTGGCTCTTCCACACTCCTACAAGATGTTATTCCTCCTTGCCCTACACACGAAATCACAGCTTCCCTGTCTTCATCAATATTTAACAAATCCTCAAAATATTCTCTCCATCTTCCCGATACCTCTAACTCTCCATTTAATAACTCTCCTCTCCTATTTTTAACTGTCAAATCCATTTGTTCTCTAGGCTTCCTCAACTTATTAATCTCATTCCAAAACTTTTTCTTATTTTCAACAAAATTTGCTGATAACATCTCACCCACTCTCTCATCTGCTCTCTTTTTACATTGCTTCACCACTCTTTTTAAACCCCTCTTTTCTCTCCATATACTCTTCCCTCCTTGCATCACTTCTACTTTGTAAAAACCTCTCATATGCTAACTTTTTCTCCCTTACTACTCTCTTTACATCATCATTCCACCAATCGCTCCTCTTCCCTCCCGCACCCACTCGCCTGTAACCACAAACTTCTGCTGAACACTCTAACACTACATTTTTAAATCTACCCCATACATTTTCGACCCCATTTCCTACACTCTCACTAGCCCATCTATCCTCCAATAGTTGTTTATATCTTACCCTAACTGCCTCCTGTTTTAGTTTATAAACCTTCACCTCTCTTTTACTTACTGATTCTATTTTCCTTGTATCCCATCTACCTTTTACTCCCACTATATATATATATATATATATATATATATATATATATATATATATATAATTTTGCTTTGTAACTATGTTACTTTGCAATAAATTTGAAACATAAATTCATTTTTCTTATCGTTGTTATTATATTACCTTAATATTTTTTTTTTTTTTTAAATTTTCATTGCATAATTCCATTGGGCTAAACTAATGATATTTTACATATAATTACAACTTCGGAAAGTGTTACTTCTTATAATGCGACCACTTCACGGGGTTCAATAATCACAACCTAGATGTATTCTGAATCTTGAATTCTTAGTTTCACGTCAGTGTTCGCTTAGTAATAAACTGAGGTATTTTGGGTTGATTGAGCTATGTTGATTATAAGCCCATTTTACTTTGTTTACATGTAGCAAAATAGGATTACAGGTTTTGAGAGCATCCACCGCCCAGATGTAATCATGGAGTGTTATTGTTTCTATTTGTATTACTTAGTTAATGGTCTAGTAGGCTATGAGCTCCAGGAAACTCCCAGCAGCAAACCTAAATTCTACAGGTGCTCTACAGTAAATTCCTATTTTCACATTAAGGTTTGCAGTCACGAACTGGGGTAATTCTGATAAATCAGACTAAATTGTGTCTTAATATTCACTGTGATTGATCACGGTCACACATGTCTGAAGAAAATTAAAAACGATAACTGGAAATATCTCTTAAATACTTCCTTTTCATCCTTTTCTCAGTATTCTTGCTGTATCAGATGATCTCAGCTTAATTAGTTTTTTTGGTGTCATTCGGTTTGGGTCAGGTAATACCTGAAAACATCATAATATATTCTTTAAGAATGAATTATTTAACTTATTATTTTGCTATATCTGAGGTGTTTTCTTATATTTAAGCCAATGATGACCTTTTTTTCTTTACTCGCAGTGATACTATAACATTTCTCGTCAAAGTTATTAGCATAAAGAAGCCGTGAAATACCTACCAAGAATTATCACTCAGAAGTAATGAGAAATGTTAAAGAGCACATAGCATTAACTAAGATTTAATCCTCATGAATGTTGCTTACAGCACTTTGATATTTTTTCTTTCTCTTCATTCAACAATAAATCAAAAGCCTTTACGAAACTGAAATTATTACTCACTTAAACCTTGGCGTCAGACAGTGTAGACCAGAGAGACGATATAGTGGAATGAGGCTCGTGTCCACCTCTGGCTGTATTTAGACAGCACGGAGAATGCACGATCGGTCTACCCGCTCACCTAATATATAAATGCAGGATAACGAAAAATGTTCACAAAGGTCAATTAAATCTCCCATTGATTAATTTCATTATCTTCCTGAGAAAAATATGGCTTCCTATATTGGTGTTCGTATTCCACTTGGAATTTTTACCAATTTTAATTGTTTTTCAAAACTAGTAATGATCTATCTCTGTAAATCGTATACTAGCTAGATGAAGGTGACTGATATCAAATAATTCCTATGTTCTTTTTCTTCTGGCATCTACTTATTTTCACTCTGTGTCTATTTGCCTGTCTGTCTCTGTCTCTGCCTGTCTCTCTCTCTCTCTTTGTCTATCTGTCTCTCTATAGTTAATTTTCATGAAAAATAGCATTTCTAGCGTAATAAGTTACACTTATTTTTCGATAATACATACAAATACTAGGAGGATAAAGTCCCACCAGATGTCGCATATCTAATCTCTAAAGAAACTTTAGACCTGGGCCCTATCGAAGATTGGTGGCTGAAATATATCCCATGAATATAACAAAAACAGCATGACAGGATACGTGACTGGCTCAGAAAGAGTAAAAAGTTGTGTTAAACGGAGAGGTGACTAAGTGACCAGAGGGAGAAAAGTGTGTGGGTTGGTGGTTACAATAATATAAAATACTGTTCGTGGAGGCTAGTACACCAAACGGGGAGGAGAATGAAATTGGCTCAGAGGCACCCACACCACCGTATGTCCTCGGATCAAGGTAAAACGCCTAGCTCTGCTGGGTGCTTGATTCTTGTAGGATTGCGTGGTCCCGTGGCTTAGAGCGTCATGTTTGATTTTCGCTCACAATGAGGCGGGCCAAAACGACATGGGTTCGAATCCTCGGTTAGTCACAGTGTTGGTATTGATATATATATATATATATATATATATATATATATATATATATATATATATATATATATATATATATATATATATATATATATATATAATCTGATAAGTAATTAGAAAATATTGAGTTTGTATTTGAAATGATAGATAAGAAGAAGGAGTGAGTCATCCCCACTGAGTTTCGTTTTAGAAAAGATATTATTGGTCACATAGTGATTAGTAAGTTTCGTTACTTTCCATTTTCGATTTTGCTCTGCTCGTTCTAATATCGTCTCGCTTATTATTTACTCTCCTCGCCGAAAAAATCCTGCGTTTGATGGTACTTCAGTCACGATAATTAAAATAGGGTGCGCTGTTATATATGAAACCTGGAGATTAACACGTTCAAAGACAGGGAAAAAATTATCGGTAGTAATATTATTTACTTTGTAACATGATAATTCCTTTATATTTACTTCAAATTTGTCATGCATATATCTTTGCATTCATGAGTATTTTAATATCCTTTTTCCTGTTTAGTTTATACGTGGAATTTTAATACAAAAACTAATACCTGTAAATTCACTGTGTGTTGCAGAAGAAAATACCAGAATCAGGGGCTGTTTGGAATTACTAAAATGAAAAAAAAATTGTAATTGCTTTGTAGTATGAGTTACATGAAATATAAAGTGAATGTTTATGGAATTTTGAGGCTAGAAATGAAATAATAAATGCTTAGATACTTTTAAGAAGACGTAGTAAAAAATCCTTGAGTTCTAAAGGAATAGGATACTATGAGAGTTGCATTAGAATTGTGTCTAGAAAGTATTGTGGCAATAGGTAATATCCGGTTCTTGATAAAAATATATATGTATAGGAAGTGTACTGGGAGCAGTGAGAACTGCTACTATGTATTTATAAATAATTTATGAACAATAACCTTCTGGACTGACTTTTTTTTTTAATTATGTTGTGGTAAACATAATAAAAATAACAATATCCTAGAATGGCTGCAGTAACTTCGAAATCTCTCAGTAATATAACTTCAAGTGCTCTAAAACGATACCACGTAATTCATGGATGGAAGAGAGTGAGCTTCAAGTGTGTAGGTGCAAATTTGCTCATTTTATTTTGTCTGATTCCCGTTAAATCACGTAAAATAAAGTTCTGAACGACTTTAGAATTTAAAGGCTGAGTCATCCTAATCCCAGAACAGTTCCCATTAAATTTTGCTTATGTGAGGCAAACTTGTTAAAAACACGAAAATCGTAATGTGTGTTATAACTTATGACTGACTCATCAGGGTTAAAATTTTCGTAACTTTTGTGGGGTACTGACTGGAAGTATCGTCCAGTTTTTTAGTGATACGTATTAATATTAAATAACTTAAGATTTCTTTTGGTCGGATTTTAAATAATAATGATGCATTTTATAAGAACCTAGTAATTTTTGTCTGAGTAGGTGAAACTTTATTGAAATTGTTAAAAAAAATGAACTCGTTGAAATCAGATTATTTACTGGAGAATGCCTTTTCTGATAGGCTTTGAACTTCCACTGTTAACGGGCTTTGTTGGGAGAACACTTTTTATATTATTCCATTATTTTGCTTTTATACTGGTGTCTGGTGCCCCCTTTTTCCCTTCCTTAAAACGAATCTCAATGTCACTCATTCTACAGGAGCAGTATGACCTCCTTATTACTGAGCGCTTTTTCCCGAATAAAATATAACCATTTATTGTGAACAGTATTACTTTAATGGCTAATTCATCTAAAAAAGTAGATGAAATATTTTTTGGCTAAAGTCTGGTTGGCGCAACTTTACCTAATACTGCAAGTACTTCAGTTCGAATCTCGTACATGGCCAGTTACTGAACTCTAGCGTCATATTCAATGCCGTACTATGAGCTTACAACAGAAATCGTAATGCATTGCAACAAACCATACACGGGTGGGGTTCGAACCCGCGGTCAGAGAGTCTCAAAACTCTAGACCGTCGCGTAAGCCACTAGGCCAGCTAGCTTCAATAAGATTCATCCAACTAGGTATATTCTACACCATAGGAAGGTTAGCATAGGCACACTGTGTCCACAAATGCAGTTTTACAGACGAATCTCCCTAGCATGGCCGTGACGAACTCTAGCTCAAGTCCCTCAAGCCGTCCACATGACTCACGAAATCGTAATGACACGATTGCAAACAAACCATACCACGGGTGGGGTTCGAACCCCGGTCAGGAGTCTCAAAACTCTAGACCGTCGCGTAAGCCACTAGGCCAGCTAGCTTCAATAAGATTCATCCAACTAGGTATATTCTACACCATAGGAGGTTAGCATCACCTGTGTCCACAAATGAGTTTTACAGACGAATCTCCGCTAGCATGGCCGTGACGAATTAGCCAAGTCCCCTCAAGTCATGTCGACGGTTATGAACGACTGTCAAACACCTCCATCAGCGGAGTCGCGGTCAAAGCTTCATTGATCGGCACGTAAGCCACTAGGCCTAGTCAAAACATTCATCCAACTAGGATAGCTTTTGACCATAGGATTAGAGACATTGCTGCGCAAATGCAGTTCAGTCTTCAATGGCGTGCATACTTGCTCGTCCCAAAGTCATGTGGACGGCTTTGAGGGGACTTGAGCTAGAGTTCGTCACGGCCATGCTAGCGGAGATTCGTCTGTAAAAACTTGCATTTGTGGACACAGTGGTGCCTATGCTAACCTTCCTATGGTGTAGAAATATACCTAGTTGGATGAATCTTATTGAAGCTAGCTGGCCTAGTGGCTTACGCGACGGTCTAGAGTTTTGAGACTCTCTGACCGCGGGTTCGAACCCCACCCGTGGTATGGTTTGTTTGCAATCGTGTCATTACGATTTCGTGAGTCATGTGGACGGCTTTGAGGGGGACTTGAGCTAGAGTTCGTCACGGCCATGCTAGCGGGAGATTCGTCTGTAAAACTTGCATTTGTGGACACAGTGGTGCCTATGCTAACCTTCCTATGGTGTAGAAATATACCTAGTTGGATGAATCTTATTGAAGCTACTGGCCTAGTGGCTTACGCGACGGTCTAGAGTTTTGAACTCTCTGACCGCGGGTTCGAACCCCACCCGTGGTATGGTTTGTTTGCAATCGTGTCATTACGATTTCATGAGTCATGTGGACGGCTTTGAGGGGACTTGAGCTAGAGTTCGTCACGGCCATGCTAGCGGGAGATTCGTCTGTAAAAACTTGCATTTGTGGACACAGTGGTGCCTATGCTAACCTTCCTATGGTGTAGAAATATACCTAGTTGGATGAATCTTATTGAAGCTAGCTGGCCTAGGCTTACCGACGGTCTAGAGTTTGAGACTCTCTGACCGCGGGTTCGAACCCCACCCGTGGTATGGTTAGCTGTTACAGTGTTATTTATGAATTTCTGTATAGGTCACTTAGTGTAGCTTGAACCATCTCCATAGAAAACGTAACAGGCATCATTATCTTTACGTGAGACTCAGATGAAATGATATGTGTGAGTCGTAGAGATGCGTGTAAGGCAGAGAACAATTGTTAAAGAACTTAGTGTTTCCAGTATGCTGATGTAGCAATATCACTTATAAACAGAGGCGTAATGTACCACATGTAGAAATATTTAATTATAACTAATTTAGTTATTTCTATCTGACCATGTTCTGGTAATTTTTTCGATAAGGCACTGAAAGATAGTAGGGATGTTAAGTAGGGCATATTTTTTATAGGTTTGTTTTGAATAATTCAACTATCATGATTATATTCTTATTAAATGAGTCATTCATTCATTATTTCTCTTCCTAATTAGTTGGTGACAATATATGAATTATTATATTCTCCTTCACTCATAATTTCACACACGTTCTAATAATCTGTAAGTTTTTCTAAGCGGCATTGTCTGTTCACTCCCACCAAAGAGATGTTGGTAAGGAGCTAGTGATCATAGGAATTACTGATGCTCTCATATTACTCGGATCAAAGTATGTATGCCATCGTCATTATGAATGTCAAAACGCTGCAACAAATAAAAAAAATAATTATTTGCAAAAACGTATATTATTATTACTTAGATAAGTTAAAAGTTATTATCCTCATATAAGAAAAACTTAGTTATGTTAAGCTTCTTGAGCATTTATAAAAGATGTGAAAGGAAATATTGAATATTCAAAGTCTCATGGAGAAATCCCAAAAATTTTCCTGGAAGCCTCGTTTATTGAACGAGGCTGTGGGTCCCCACAAGTAAGTGGATCAGTTATTCCTTTCCTTCAATTGAAGTTTATTGCCTACTATTTTACATGTGCTCTATGACCCCTAAAGCTTTAGTGCTTTCCTCATATTAGAATAATAAAACTCATGCTCATTCAAGGAATTTTATCAAGTTCAGTCGACTTACATTCCCCGGGCGTTGTAAGAACCTAATGGTTTAGCGCTTCAACTTAAAATAATAATAATTCTGTTTGTGTTTTTCATCTAAGGAATTGGAGATACTCTCATTTTCTTCGGATCAAACCTGATAATCACCTTCATAACAAGTACTATAAAATGACAAGCAGGGAAAAGTTCTCATCTAGCTGCAGAATCAGCAAAACAAACACTTTGGGTGACCTAAAAACTAGGTTTGCCTAATTTCGAGATGCGTCGGACGTACCAAGATACAGGGCTATATAGTACTTAGTGAATTAAAGGAAATTAGGTTTTATCCTCTCCCGCACCCTGCGGGAGAGGATTAAGGGATCTCACTTAGGAATGAAAGCAAATCAAGTTAGGCAACTGTAGTAGCCAGTAGTAGTCCCTAGGGAAGGCTTGGCGAGGAAAAAGTTTCAGTTCCCAAAATTCCCTCAGTTCCATATAGATCCCCAATAAAAATAGAAACAATAATAACGTTGCATCAAAAAAGTTTCATAGTCTGCTTCCAACTAGGTGCTTCCCACCACAAGGCCCCTTCCAGCCCAGTATAAAAATTCTGGCGGCGCCAAAGGTTGTGGGTCGCATCCTGGGAAGACGATTAGAGGAACTCAACGAAAATAATATTCATAGTAAAGAGCCAAATAGATATAGGTATGTACAGCAGGATATCAGGTTTTATCGAAGAATCGAGAGAGTAACCTTAGTACATTCTCTATAAAGATGTACCAGTGTGCTAAGCGACTGTTGTTGGTCGCATCGTGCAGGAGAGGATTTAAAGGACCCCAGTTTAAACAAAGCAAACATTCCCCGATAACGTACTGACTTTTGTTGTGTTATTCTGCGGTATTAAACCTCCGGATTAATAATCTGAACAAAATATTCTGCTAAACACATAAGAAACAAATACCTGGCGAAAGGGCTGGCGATTATCGGGTTGTTTCTTAGTTAAGAGAGGCAGTATATTTTATTATTGCATAAGAGAATGTTGAAGTCATTTAGATGACCATTATAATGAGCGGGTAAAAGTTCTAAACCCGTAGAGGTAATATAATGCATAATGAATGGGAGGAAATCAACTTCGGTCAAAGGGAGAATAGATCAATTTCCTTGAATTAAGCACACTTCACCAGCATCAAAGCAGCTAGCACCAGAGGTCTCTGTTAAAGGGAGAGGAAGGATAACTTCATATCCACGAATTAAGAGCTCTTCATTATAAATTTCATTGAGCAATGCATTGCGTATTTAGTCAATGTTTGGGGATTTAGAAGGTCAGAACGAATTAGGCAGCTTCTAGCCATGACCCTCGGTAAATATAATCCAAATATCGGTAGTCAATGGATGAATAATTTGGTTAGAAGGATTTTTTTTAACGATCAAAGAGCGTGTTGCTCATACTCTTCCAAAGTTGATGACTTGCTGACACTCCAGCTGTATACTCAAACCCCCAAAATTTTATATCCGGAAAAACGTAAACGTTTATTTTTACCAATTACCAGAGATAATTTACTGATAAAGTTACCATTGAATTAATACATAAAAGGGAGACAGATAAATTTACGTGATGAGTTGAACTAATGACATATTGTAAATGTCGATTTAAGACTGCTTAGTCACAATTCTTTATGTGTATTTAGAGGACATGTTAGTGTGGCGAAGTGACGCACCTTTCACCGCCCGCTCAGAAGACGAGTATGGGGGATTTATGCCCCATACCTTCTTAATCAGGAGGTGGTATATCTGAGTTTTTTGGATCTAAGAAATAAGATGACTTATTTTAGCTGTGCTAAGTTAATGAATCACAACTAATTCACACAAACAAAATGTCACGGGACGTCACATACACAATAAAAAAATTAAATACCATATATTTTTTTTAAATCATTATAAAACCGTGATTTTTCTATGATGCGCTGCACAAGGAGAGTCGCCCCAAAATTAACATTTTGTAAACCGTATATGTTTTTCTTATCAGTAAAATAAAACCTTTTAACATCATGTGTCACTCAACACAGTGATATAAAATATACCTTTCCTACAGGACGCCACCAACGTATTTACAATTATGAACAAAAAGGCACAACACCGTAGCTGGAACAATTCACAAAGTCACTGTGTGTGACTTTGTGTATGATCCAAGTCCGACCGAAACGTCGTTGTAAGTTTATCCCTCCTATGTGCGGGTTATTTGTGTGTTTACACTCGTGGAATGTTGTATAGCCTAAAACTTGCTCCTGTTAAATAGGAAGCCTTTAACAAAGTTAGGTTGGACAGGATTTCACTGGGCTTGAGAATGTTAAAACATTCTCACAAACAAACAAAGCATGATAATATATAAATATATATATAGTAAGTCGTTTATGTCAGTTAGGTCTACATAAGTTGCGTCATTATTTTTTTAACTCATCGGTCGTCTCCCACCGAGGCAGGGTGACCACCGAGGCAGGTGACCACCGAGGCAGGGTGACCACCGAGGCAGGGTGACCACCGAGGCAGGGTGACCACCGAGGCAGGGTGACCAAAAAAGAAAGAAAATCCCAGAAACAAAATACTTTCATCATAATTCAACACTTTCACCTCACTCATACATAATCACTGTCTTGGCAGAGGCGCTCAGATACTACAGTTTAGATTAGTCCCTCCAAACTGCCAATATCCTAAACCCCTCCTTTAAAGTTCAGGCATTGTACTTTCCATTTCCAGGACTCAAGTCCGGCTAACCGGTTTCCCTGAATCCCTTCACAAAATATTACCCTGCTCACACTCCAACAGCTCGTCAGGTCCCAAAAACTATTCGTCTCCATTCACTTCTATCTAACATGCTCAAGCACGCTTTCTGGAAGTCCAAGCCCCTCGCCCACAAAACTTCCCCGCGCTGTAGTTCTTATGTCGGTTTACGTGTGGCAAGCAGTAACAGCCTGGTTGATCAGACCCTGATACACCACGAGGCCTGGTCTCAGACCGAGCCGCGAGGGCGTTGACCCCCGGAACCCTCTCCAGTTATACTCCAGGAATGGTGTTAATGTGAGAATCGTGAGAATGATGTACATAGCCTATGTTAGCTCCATAATTGATTACGCTGTTTCCCTGTTGAAATTAGCTAGGGAAAGTTCTCTCCTACCCTTAGAGTTAATACAAAATGAAGCTCTCGGAATTATTTTTATCTGTCCCAAATCTACCAAGGTTCTTAGTGTGAGGAAGGAGCTTGGTATTTCTAGTATCACTTATAGGATTATTGAGATTAACACTACTCAGTATTAGAATGTTAAGAAATGAACCAGACACTGTCACTATGAATCTTACTAAATGTCTAGAAGTAAATACACTAATATACTAAGTTTTATATCTTGCATGAACTGTATCACTGTAGACAACAAGAGCATTTCACCCTCCATGGAAGATGTGTTCATTTAATATCACATACCTACAAGCCTCTCCCAAGAAGCTCAATGCTAGTAATCCCTTCCTTCAATCACTTGTTGAATCATCTGATCAAGAAGAAATTTCTAAGCTAGCTGGTAGTAATAAGTAATCACAAATTATATACACTAATGGATCTAAGCAGGAGTCTTCTGGCAGGGCTTTATCTGCTCTTGTTGCCACCTCCCTAGTTAAGAACGAGAATAAATTTGTTGAGTTAGGCATAATAATTATCAACTGCAAACTGAATTGTTTGCTTTCCTAATGGTGATAATACTGACTTATGACACTGAGCTTGACTTTATCATCATTTCTAATTCAATGTCATCACTGAAGGCTCTTGACTCATATAATGACTCTAGCAATATGCTCATTGGAAAAACCAGAAATAGATATTAAAAAATCCAGGAATAAGGAATTAATATACAATATCTATGGATCCCATCACACATTGGATTACTCCTTCATGATAAAGTTGATATGTTAGCCAAGAAGAGTACCCTGAAGGAGAATGTAGAATATAACTTTGAAATATCTGTGTCTAGCATTAGCAATAATATTAGGTGAGAAGTAAATAATGAAATGAATGTTATAGGAATGCAATTAGAATCCTGAGTAGATCTATAACCCACTAAGATAACATGAACGTAGATAAATATGTCTATGGAGCAACTTGCAATGTGAACAGACTGACTGATGTTGTAGTAGCCAGGCTTAGGCTTGGTTCAGTCTGGGAGACACACAGATGATGATCAAACCAAATGCAAAATATGTGGTCTAGCCTATGCTCACTGTCTTGAACACTATGCGCTTTATTGTAAAATTATTGAGGAATATAGAGATACAGTATAATAACCTATGTGACATGTCAAGATATCTTACTGATGAAAATAAGATACAAGATATACTAAGCAAATTTCTTGAATTTGCTTGTAACAGATAAATGAACTGTATATATAAATCCAAATGTACTCCTGTTAAACCTTTTGGGGCCTAGTTCCTAGGCCTTTTGTGTATGTATATGCTCTTGCGCTACCGTCCACTGGATGGATATGGGGTGCATAATAAAC
The DNA here is from genome assembly GCA_009830355.1 of Cherax destructor. Classification (NCBI taxonomy): domain Eukaryota; kingdom Metazoa; phylum Arthropoda; class Malacostraca; order Decapoda; family Parastacidae; genus Cherax; species Cherax destructor. Next base: position 33,181 of record WNWK01002975.1, read on the forward strand.
TAGTCACTTCGGTGGCAATCTACCCACCCACGTCCCAAACGTATCAAGAAGCAAATCTCACCCACCTACTTCTTGGGCCCATTACCCAGCTCAAAGATGAATACTCGCCACCATTCACCCACCAACCTCTTGAATCAAGATCCCACCCATTACGTAGACTTCGATAAAGGTCTCCACCCTGTCACACACTCAAGTTCCAGAACATAGACGTCGGGCACACCACAAACCCACCCCCTTCCACTCTTTCCACGCTCATAGTCCCTCTCCCTCCATCCTTCCCACATACAAACACACAAAGATCAGCTTACTTTCTTAGACCACCGACCTTCCATTTATTTTGGTTGGCTTCTCAAGCATTTACAGTCTTAATTTATTAGACAGCAGATAAGAGGCTTATCCACCAAGTAATCGCTGGTTCGCCTGAGAGACTTGGGATCCACCACATCTTTACCTCCACTGACAGTGGAGGCAAATGAAGGGTGGATGTTGATGTGATGCAGGTGGTGTGAAGGCTTCGCGACACCTCCCCTGCTATCTATTTCACAACCTCCATATATCTTCACATATTAAAATTCCTTCTTATATTACATTTTTCTCTGACCCTAACATCCTCATAACCAAATAAGGTTACACCCACCTTCATCACCATCACTCAAAACACAATTTAAGGATTCTTGAATATCAGGAGACAATCTTGATTAATTAGAGACGCCAGCTCTAGCTCAGACTTTTTTTTTCTTTACTAACGAATCTTTATTCCTATATTTATATCCTTGAGCTTACCAAGAGCACATGCTGTATTGCATTTCATTGCAACATATAACTATTTTCACGTATTTTCCAGCGGTAAAAAATTGTGGTTGAAAACATTAAGATTTATTCAGTATTTTAGGGATTAATAAGAAATGATTGCACTCTTAACTTTCATTCCTACATGTACATTTAATTTAACGTATAAGAAGTACGTGTCATTACGTATTCATGTAGCGCCCGAAGACTTACTCTCAGAATATATTATATTACATCACAATCATATATTACATTTAAGCAAAATCGTCAGTAACATCATAATCACATATTACATATAGGCAAAATCATCATCGAAGCCTTTCTCAAAATCTCTGTGTACTACAAATGCAATTTATTTTATCTTCCTGTAATCCCAGATCATATCGTTATGGACCACTCAGTGCAAGAAGATGCAGCGAACTGCACTAAACCCATGATCCCCTGGTTGCATTAACCACTCTTCCGTCTTATATATCTCTCAAAGATTTTGATAATGTACGACGTTTTATGTTTTTTTTTCAGTTGCTCTTGCTGTCATTTTTGCGGAATATGGCTGTGTGTGGAATTTAATGCATGTGGGTTGAATACTGTGAAGACTCGGCCTCCATAGATTAGGGACTAGTAGGTTAGGTTAGATTATATAATGTTATGTAAAGTTCTGTTATAGTATTTTATTGTTTGGGATGGTTAAATGTCGAAGCTACTTAATTCAAGTTATATATTTTATATGGGGAATGAAATTATTGGGAGTGAGTAAAATTGAATGGGATCAAATTACCGGGAGTGAAATTTACAGACACAAATTACCGGGAGTGAAATTACTTAAAAGCAGTAGGTTTTTGTTTGTTGATGTACATGGCAGGTCAGTAGCTAATGATGATGTAGTAGTTGGGTAGTAATTGTCTGTAACAATTTACCACTTTAGATTTTTCGTGGCTCACCTCAGTGTCATTATGTAGCGCTCTGTTAAGAGGATCTTCTAGTTTATGTCTATACTCGAGCGTTTCTCATGGTTTCCAGAGAATTCAAAGACGGTTTCTGTATACATCATTTTTTTTTAACTAAATTGAGTTGCATTTTTTTCGTACATCTTACCGCAACTTTATTTTACGGAGTGAACTTCAAGAAGCGCTGCAATATCCTGCCAATTTCCCGGGAACAATCAAAGTATTTGATCTCTAAAATTGATATACTCTAGAATCTTTCTTCTTTTTCATTTTTTGCTTTATTTCCCTCCATCTTTTTCGTCTGTTTATTCTTCTTTTTTCCTCAAGTTTTTATTAACAGCAATGTGACTGATCCGAGGGCGAGACGCATGGATGGAGGATCGAGCCTCCACACAACCTGCTCTGACTGCCCCATACAGGCTTAGCGCATCATATCCTATAGAATGTTGTTTACATCCGATAATTCTTAACAGAAATGCGAAGATTTAACAAATTGTTTTTAATAATTTACAATTAGTTAATATATTTTCATTAAACAACAATATACAATATAGTCTATTGTAGAGTTACACGTTATCGCATTAGGTACGATCATGAGTCACATTTAAAGCATCACAAACTTTCAAAAGCGATAAGAAAAAGTAAAATGAGGCTTGTAAAATGTTATTACAGGTGAGTATAAGGAAGTGATTGTCACCTACAGCAAAACTTTGAAGGAAAAAAAGCTTTGATAATACACGATTGTGTCCAGCATATTTTATATCAGGTAAGACCTGTACATTTTAATGTATAAAACATTAGTGATTTGCCACACAGATACAATGTGCTGCTAATATACACTGATATTTGAGTGCAATAATACACGGTTGTAGTGGCTCTTCACTGTCTTAAGAGAGATGTACCTTCATTTTCACAAATATAAATGGTAATATACTGGGTAAATCACGTAACATTTGATCCATAATGTCTAGTTGTGCAAATGGCTGTGAAGTATATTAAACCCTTATGAAGATTCCGATGCATTATTTTTTAATTTATGAAATAAGTGATTAAAAAGCGTTTTTCTGAAGTGAGAAGGCTAGCTAACGTTTAATGACTTTTTTAACAACGGTTATGTATTTTTCGTTTTATTTGTTACGAATTAGTATATAATCTTAAAAAAGGTGCAAAAAATAACTGTCATAACCAGAAATTAATCAATGTTTTTTTTTTTAATTATCTCTAACCCATCCTCGAATAAATAGGTTATATACTTTTAAACCTTGATAGCTATTTAAATCTTCAAGTGTAGAGACTAGGTTAAAATACTAAGTAGTTACCAATATGAACATATGTTTGATATCTTCGACCATTTCTAATGCATTTTAACCACTAATCAATTGTTACTTGACTTCATATCTTCTTCTATCATTTGGTTGAAAACCCAGTGTTAAGCAGAGCATTTCGTACAACCTTAAAATTAACATATAATTACTAACAATGAGACAGATATAGTAGTTTACTAAACTGCTTTAGTTGGTCATATTTGACATTTAAGTACTGTATGTGATATGAGAACTATAATATTTTGATATCTTATGTAACAATTAGGTACAACATTTGTATCAGAGAATATCGAGATAAAAGAACATAAGAAAGGAGGGACACTGTAGGCAGGTTCTGATGAATGCCAAACACAACCCTGGATGAGGAGGGACTCCTTCTATCCTCTGGAAGGGACTTCCAAATCTTAGGGACTTTTTAATCCTAGAGAAATTAAACGCAAATACAGTATAATGCGATCCTTTACTGACTATGTTTCGCCCACACAGTGGGCTTTATCAAGTCACAAACATATCTACCTGGATAAGTCATTCATTCATGTAGGTTTGCCTACATGTTGTGACCCGGCAGTGGCTCCCAAAGGAGTGTCGGAGATGGTACAAGGAATGTGAAATTAAGACACATGTGCAACATCTGGGTATCTTTATTGTAGACGTTTCGCCCTCCAGTGGCTTTATCAATACAAATTCTAGGACATTATATGAAGACAGTAGAACTATATACAAAAGATTAGGTAATCAGTCCCTCAGCCTTGGAGTTGGTGTGAACACCACCGAAGTCGTTGAGTTAATGGAGCAGAGGCAAGCAGGCTGGCGCTTATATACTATCGTCAGGTGGAAAGGGACGTGTAGCAGATGAGGGCATAGTCACTGGTACGCGGCAACGACGACTACTACTACTACAACTAACCCATCTCTTTGGGTATGACCTACTTCCACTGGGGAATCCCGCCTACCAGTGACTATGTCCTCGTCTGCTACACGTCCCACATGTTGTACATGTGTCTTTATTTCATATTGTCGGTATTGTATACCATTCTGGTACAAGGAATGTATCATTTACAGCCTTATGGTGGGGGCAGCCCTATGACAAAGGCATGATGAGATTTACCTAGGTAAAGAGTAAATGATTATATATAGGGCGGAGAGCCAGGTGGAGAATGCTGGGTAGATTGGATTTGAGACTAACCAGCAAGGGACGGGCGAGAATTTTGGGTAGGTTGGATCTGAGATGGACTTGCAAGTGACGTGCTAGTGTGTATGTTGTTATGTAGGATAATGATGAAGAAGTTTCTTGGCAAGGGATTCAACTATGTTTTAAGAGCGTTGTTCTGGATGAAAGTATTTGATATACGGATAAATGATGATTCCAAGAGTCTGCGGCACTGTGTCTTCTTCCCTGGCTATGAGTCTTGCGTCTCTGTAGCTGATTAAATGTTTGGTTACGCAGGCATTCCTAAAACATCAGGCATAACTGACGATTTAAGGAATGCTTGCGTTCTACACCGAAGCCTCCACAACTATTTAGTCAACTACAGAGACGCAAGACTCATCGCCAGGGAAGAAGACAATCAGTATCACTTATCTATATATCTAACAATTTCAACCAGTTTTTTTTTAACATTATCTGCATGAAGTTCCTATATAGTTTGAATCAAAATCAAGATATTTCTTTCTTATATTGTGAACTATGACCACAATATTTTACGGAGTGGACCGGTAAGCCAGCGGAAGGCCTCTGTCAGATGGCGAAAAGCTCCAACGGCGGGTTATCATCTGATTGAGATCCACATCAGGAAACACTTGTCCTGGTTCCTGACGAACTTTACATAAGAACATAAGAATGGAGGAACACTGCAGAAGGCCTACTGGCCCATACAAGGCAGGTCCATATCAAAACCACCACTACCTAAGAATTTATTCCCGTACTCACGACACCAATCAAACCCAGCCCCTCCCACTCATATATTTGTCCAATCTCTTTTTAAAGCCACCCAAGGTCCTAGCCTCTATCACAGTACTCGGAAGATTGTTCCACGCATCTACAACTCTGTTCGAAAACCAGTACTTGCTTATGTCCTTTCTAAATCTAAATTTATCCAATTTAAATCCGTTATTTCTGGTTCTTACTTGGTTCCATATCCTCAGTATTTTATTAATATCTCCTTTGTTTATGCCCATCATCCACTTGTACACCTCGATGATATCTCCCCTCATTCTACGTCTCTCCAGAGAGTGGAGATTCAACGCTCTAAGTCTATCTTCATACGGGAGATTTCTTATACTGTAAATAATTTTAGTCATTCTTCTTTGTATGTTCTCCAATGAATCTATATCCATCCTGTAGTAAGGAGACCAAAACTGAGCTGCATAATCCTCTCGTATTGTGTCTGTGTTTTGTTGCAGCTCTCCAAGAAGAGTCGGAGCGCTGGGTTGAAGTTCGTTTTGAGTGTGTTGCATATATAAAATGCACAGAAATAGTGTGCATGTATTTGTTCTGTGTTCAGTAAGTTCAGACATTTCATTAGTGTGGGTTTGTTGTCTGGAACTGATTGGGTGATTATTCTAATTGCTGTTTTCTGTTGGGTAACAATGAGTTTTAGGCGATTTGCTTTAGCAGATCCCTAAGCACAAATACCCTAAGTGAGGAAAGTATAGATTAAACAATAGCACACAGAGAGGATAGTGTTGTTTGGGGAAAAATAACATATTCTTTATGTGAGTATTAAATTGCAGGTTGCAGTCAGGTGAATCTCTAAGAATTTTTCTTTCTCTTGCCTTCCAATTTCTTAATTATTTATTTTTATGTTGAAACTCTTGCTTTTAGCTTTATTTCCAAACAACAAGTAGGTTTTTGTCATTATTGAAAGTGTCGGTTGTTCACTGTGTTAAGGACAACAGGTTCTAGATTAGATTTAACAAATATACAGACAGAACTGGTGTAAATTCCTGCGAGGCATTTGATAGGTCTTTGATGAAAATGAGTAATAATAGTGGGCCAAGGATGATTCCCAGAGGTTGTCCTATGCTGATACCTTGCATTAATAAGGAAGATTTTTGACTGTCACGTATTGCTGTCTCTCGGTGAGGTAGAATTTTATACAAGTAATTGCATGACCTCTGATACTAGACTGTTCTAATTTCTGCAGCAAGATGTTCTGGTTTACTATGTCACATGCTTTTCTTAGATTAATGAAGACGCCCATTGGATATTCACTATTTTCTAGTGTTTAGCATCTTAATGATTGCTGCATTAGTACTTTTTCTTGGCTTCGTTTAAATATTATCTTTACAGAGATTTTAAACAGTAATGACGAGATAGAAATTGGTCAGTAGGTTTTGATTTTAATTGGTTCTCCAACTATGTGACTTGGAGTAACACAAGCTAACTTAAGTATACTAGGGAAAGTTTTGGTTTCAAAAGTCATTAAACATGGTAGGTTTCTCATGACCGAATAGTGAATGGTGGTATATTTGCTTTATGATGTGCTTTGTTGTTTAGTTCATTTAGTACTGAAGTTACTTCTGTAGAATTTGTTGGAGACAGGTAGAAGGGGTCTTGATAACTGAGCTGATCACTAACCTGAGCAGAAGAGTTGGAATTTTGCTGGCAAGGTTAGTCATTATAGTTTAAAAGTCATTAAATTTATTTACAGTATCAGCAGTATGAATTGGGATTCATCAGGTCTTGTCAGTACAGTTTCTTTGAACTTTAAAATTTTGCACCAGAGTGCCTTCCAGGTCTATTTTATATTTTCTTTTATTTTTTGAAACCTCTTGTCATAATATAGTTGTCTATATTTTTTAAAAGCATAGTTAGTGTTGTTGCAATTATTTTTGTTAGTTGTTTTTTTAATTAGGCCCATTCTTTTTTACATTTCATACGTATGTTTCTTGTCAATGTCTCTGAGGATGTTGTTGGTTAGCCAAGGGCATTTTAATCTCCTTGATGTGACCTATATGATTTTTAAGGGACAATAGCAGTGGTAGAGACATTTCATATTTTGAAGGGAAACATAACCATAGGTGTGTTTTCACCAAAATTGAATTGGCTCTGCTAATCAATGGCCTAATGGACATGATAAAACTATTCAATGAAACCTCGTCATGGAACATAAGAGATATTTTGGGTGATTTGATTTTGTTGGCAACAAGACAGGTTGGGTAATGAACAGTTGTGTTGTCAGTAATTAGTCCAGCTTTTAGAGGAGCTATTATGTTTCCAGAAATGTGGTCACGTGAAGCAGAAGATGTCTTAGTGTGGGTTAGGTTATTAAAAGCAATAGTCATCAGTTATACATGACGTTTAGGAAGCCAAGTATTTGCTTGTCTTCAGCCGAGATAAATATTAAGGGATGTTTTTGGAATATCATTTACAATTAGGTCTTCAAGATTATCCTAAAAGGTGCCTATGTTGGTATGTGGAGATCTATAAACATTTATTATTGTTAATTGGGTACTTATGTTTTTAGCTAGGCTAATCATGACATCTGAAAAAACTCTTCACACTTCAAAAAATACAGATTTTTGGTAATAAGATTTCTTCGGATTTTTAACCCCGGAGGGTTAGCCACCCAGGATAACCCAAGAAAGTCAGTGCGTCATCGAGGACTGTCTGTCTTATTTCCATTGGGGTCCTCAATCTTGTCACCCAGGATGCAACCCACACCAGTCGACTAACAACCCAGGTACCTATTTGCTGCTAGGTGAACATGACAACAGGTGTAAGGAAACACGTCGAAATGTTTCCACCCGCCGGGAATCGAACCCGGCCAAAAACAGGCTCATTACCGTGACTGGAACAATACACAAATAACCCACACATAGAAGAGAGGAGTTTACGACGACGTTTCGGTCCGACTTGGACCATTTACGAAGTCACACTAACAAAAAAAGAGAAAGAGGGAGTATATACAAAGGCGAGCAGACAGGGACGGGAACAAGAGAGGAAGTGGTAGTAGTAGTGGGGGTAAAAAATAATGATGAAGGACAAATACAAGGCAAAAGAAAGAAAACCCAGAGGAGAAATAAGAAAGAGGAAAGGGGAAGAGGGAGAAAGGAAGAAAAGAATCAGGTTAAGTCACGGTGTTCTGAAGTTTGGAGCATTTAACAATGTAATGGGAAAGGAAAGCATCTTAGTCCTGGCTTCGTCTCGGTAGATGCTTTCCTTTCCCATTACATTGTTAAATGCTCCAAACGTCAGAACACCCGTGACTTAACCTGATTCTTTTTTTCCCTTCTCCCTCTTCCCTTTCCTATTTCTTCTTTCTCCTCTGGGTTTTATTTCTTTTGCCTTGTACTTGTCCTTCATTATTATTTTTTACCCCCTCTGTGTTCTTGCCCCTACCCTCTGTGTTCTTGCCCCTACCCTCTGTGTTCTTGCGTCTACCCTCTGTGGACCGCTAGCTCCCTTGCAGTGTTCCTCATTTTTAGTATATAACTGCCTCCACTAGTACTACTACTACTACCACCACTATTACTCCTCCACCACTTTCTCTCTTGTTCACGTCCCTGTCTGCTGGCCTCTATATATACTCCCTCCTTCTCTTCTTCCGGTTAGTGTGACTTTGTAAATGGTCCAAGTCGGACCGAAACGTCGTCGTAAGCTCCTCTCTTCTATGTGAGGGTTATTTGTGTACGAGTCACTTTGTCTGACATTTTTTGGGACATTCTAGGTCATTTACACTATGTATGATGATTGGGGCCCCCCGTGGCCTGAGTGGCAAAGCTCTCGCTTCACACGCGGAGATCTCAGGTTCGATTCCCGGCGGGGTGGAAACATTTCGACGCGTTTCCTTACACCTGTTGTCCTGTTCACCTAGCAAGTAGGTACCTGGGTGTTAGTTGACTGGTGTGGTTCGCATCCTGGGGACAAGATTGAGGACCCCAATGGAAATAAGACAGAAAGTCCCTCGATGATGTACTGGCTTTCTTGGGTTATCCTGGGTGGCTAACCCTACGGGGTTAAAATCCGAACAAAATATTTTCTTTTCGTGTCTTCCTGTGCCTAAATAAACTTACAATAGTTTATCCCTAATTGTTCACTTTGATTTCATTTTCTCTGTCTTCCAATAATAATCCATTTTCTATTATTTAAGTACTACTGTACTGGGAAACTTGCAAAGAAATTTAAGGGATTTTAAGATTTAGAAAAAGAATTGAAGACTTAAAAAAGAAGAAATAGAAGAAAAAAGGTAGAAGAGGAAGAAGAAAAAGAAGATTATGATGATGATGAAATATAAGAAGAAATAGAAAAAAGAAGAAGAATAACAAGAACACGAACATGAAAGAATAGGAAGAATAAGAAGAAGAAATAGAAGAGGAAAAATAATAATACGTATATTTATTTCTACAAGTACATGTACAAGGTATACAGGCCTAGCTGACATCAATGACATACTACTATATAAAAAGCCGCTTGTTACGAAGAACATTTTTGGCAAATTAGGTCAATTTTGTCCCAGGATGCGACCCACACCAGTCGACTAACACCCAGGTACCCATTTTATACTGATGGGTGAACATGGACAGCAGGTGTTTTATGGAAACACGTTCTCATGTTTTCCAGCTGTACCGTAGATTCGAACTCCGGATCTGAGTGTGCTATGGGAAGTGGAAGGAAATAAAGATGACTAGTTATATAGTTTGAGATTGAGTGTTGTGTTCCACATTGATGAACCAGCGCTCCAAACGTCAAATACTGGATATTAAGTGACAGGTGCTGGCGACAAGTAAGAAAGACACTTGGTGCAGAAAAAAAACATAATCAAAACTGAAGTTCCTCCCTGGATAGAACTTAATTATGAATTGCAGAAAATATCTACCTGGATGATGACTAACAAACTTACTCTCAATATTGATAAAACCTATTTCAGTTTGGGAACAGAGCTACAAATGTACCACTTAACATAATGATAAACGGGTCCCCTATCACAAAACTCACAGAGGGAAAATTCTTAGGAATACATCTTGACAGTGGCCTCAAATTTCAGACACATATACAACAAATTTCCAAGAAAGTCTCAAAGACCGTGGGAATACTATCCAAGATACGGTACTATGTTCCACAACCAGCTCTCCTTACCCTATATCACTCACTCATCTACCCCTACCTCACCTATGGAATCTGCGCATGGGGCTCAACATCAATAACTCATCTCAGACCATTAATAACACAACAAAAGGCAGCAGTTAGAATGATAACACATTCACACTCCAGACTACATACTCCACCAATATTCAAAAACCTAAACTTACTCACCATACAAGACATCCATACTTTTTACTGTGCCTATTACATACATAGAACACACTATGTAAATATTAACCCACCACTCAAACTTCTCCTTACCAATTTTAACAGGACACATGACCATAACACTAGACACAGATCACTCCTCGATGTTCCCCGTGCCCATCTAACACTATGTAAAAACTCAATGCATATAAAAGGCACGAAAATTTGGAATTCATTACCTGTCATTGCCAAAGAAACCCTGCCTGTACCCCAATTCAAAACGATGCTAAAAAAAACACCTTCTCACCCAAAGCTAAATGCTCAATATCAAACATTCCCAACAAAGTAGAATAATCACTTAAATGTAAAAACCTGATTAATTACTTAAATGTAAAAACATGTTATGAATAATACATACTAAGCTAACTGTTTCTATAACATTTACATTATAATGACCACATAAACTGTAATTGCAATGCAACTAATTGTTTTAAATTGTTCTCACTCAATTGCATTGTTACTATTAATAAATTATTATGTTCAACTTATATTCAAATTTTACAACTTAGATACACAATTATACTTATTTTATAAATTATCAACCATAATTTTTTACCATGTAGTCTACTATTAATTAATCTTAAGAATGCCCGCAATGCACAGCATATTAGGGGCTTTTGGCATGTACACCTCATTTATACCTATGTATCATTGTATCATGTCTACCTAACTATGTATCATTGTACCATGTCTAAATTAACTATATTATTATTATTATTATTATAATGTGGCAGTATATAATATAAAATATCCTGTCGTATTACTCCTTACATCTTTAAATGATATGAAAAAGCTCTTCCATGAACAGAAAGTTGTCTTTTATTAAGGTTTGTGCTGGACTAAGTGCCTTTCTACTAGTATATCTTATGGGTCACTTCTTGTTGAGTAGGTTTAGCCACACTCGCTAAACAATTTACCTCTCATGCTGTTGACTCTGTTGCATTTTGTGATTGCCCAAACTCTATGTATATTTTCGAATGTAAAATTGCTGTAAGCAAAGGAAGATACAGTATACATAACAAATGTTCTAGTCATCATCTACTGTTTCACAAGTCTCAGTTTGCACTATCATGACTCAAGAAATCGTAATAACACAAATGCAAACAAACCAGGGTACAGGTGGGGCTACAACACATGGTGAGCGAGTCGTAGATTTCCAGGCCAGTGCGTAAGCCTCTGGGCCTACTGGCTACAGTGGTTTAAGCACTGGCCTCTTCTAACCCACTCGTATCGTGGTTTATACTATCGTTTGTGAATTTATATACATTCTGCTATTTATTTTAGTTGCATTATAACAACTGAAACAAACGTAAATACTTGTTATTCTCCAGTGAACTAAACAAACTTAGAAAGAGAATATTTATGTATTGTAAATGTGCGTGTGTAATATGTTATTAACGCTAAATTCACTTATCCTTATCTCCCCTTATGTTGGTTAAGCACCGTCTTCTGCAGTCATTCTACGTTAATAAATTGTTACTGCTTGTTACTGGAAAAAAAATATTAAAGAAAGACAAACTTTAGAGAGGAAGTAAATATTGAGTTAATAAAGATGTTGAGAGATCGAAACGCTGTCCCAATAGCATTCTTAGAAATGCTTCTGTTGATTAATGAGACACTTGTGCAACATTTGGGTATCTTTATTCTGTAAACGTTTTGCTACCCAGTGACTTCTTCTGTCCAGTGCAGAGAAAGGTGGAGTTTGAGGTAATCAGTCCCTCAGTCTGGAGTCGATGTGTTCAGTCCATCAGTCTTGACAAAAGTGCAGCATATTTATGAAGATGTTCCTTATATACTCTCCCTTCTCCTGGAATATGCTTCACTTTTACCTAGACTGATGGACTGAACACATCTACTCCAGGCTGAGGGACTGATTGCCTCAAACTCCTCATCTTCCACTTATCTCTGCATTGGACTGAAGAAGCCACTGGCTGGTGTAACGTTTTCAGAATAAAGATACCCAAATGCTGCATAAGTGTCTCATTAATCAAGTTTTCTAAACCGACAACTGAGTCTTTTCATTACTGATGAATAAAACACGTTCAACATTTGGATATTTTTATTTACTGAAGCGTTTTGGCTTCCAGAAGCCTTTCTCAGTAGAATACTGTTATTAATACTGAATATATTGTAGGAAGTGGATAGGTAATGTGAAGATGTTTCTCACTTAGCCTTGAATAAGGTGGTCAGTCTCTAGCCGGGCTAAAGAATTATCCACGTTCATTCATGGCTAAGCGACTGAATACTTGCCAACAATTCTGAGGGACTAAACACCTCAAAATCACCTCTCCACTTCTTCCAATGTCTCCAAAATAAATCACCTCTCTATCCGACTGAAGTTTCCTGTTTCGCAAGTGTTGCACATGTGTCTTATTCATTAAGTTGCAGTAAATAAATACTATAAACAATGTTACTTTTATTCTTTATTTTTGGTAGCACGCTCTTTGATTTCAAATCACTATCACTTTGACGTTCTCACTGTTGCCTAAGTTGCTTTGTAATTTTTTTTAATTAAACTGCATAATTTTTAAGTTTATAATAACATAAATATCATGTTCATTCACATGTATGTAAATACTACTTGTGTTCATTGTAAAAAAAATGCAGGTTCTATAATGTTGAACCTTTTATCTCCTTAACCGCGAACCTTCCATGTTAGAAGATGAAGAGTTAAATCTGTTTGAAATGTCTCATGTTCACACATATTGTGAAGTGTCTCTTAGTGTATATATGCTGAGAGTTTACTTTGCGGTTTTAGAGCCTTAAGTATCCTTGACCGGTAAAGAGTATTGTGTTTTTGATTGACTTTAAAACTAATAAATCAGCCAGTTAAATGTAGCTGAAGACTTATTTACATATTTCCCTTTCTTGCATCTGCGTCTAAAATAAATGGCCCATGAAAATTATTTCATGCCTTTATTTCTCTCTTGCAAATGTATATCATTACCCAGTAAATTTGCATTATCACCTATTGTGTGAAATGGAGTTGCTCAGTTTTGCAATATCTTCACCTCGAAGCATGAAATATCTTCACCCAGAAGCATAAAGTATCTTCATCCTGAAGTATAATCTGTCTTCACCCTGAAGCATGAACGGTCTTTTCCTGAAAATATGGAGTGCAGTTTGCGACGGTGATTTTCCAACATAGTTTGAAAAAAAAAAATACGTAACCGGTTTTTTGCCATGAAAATATTGACTGAAGCAATAACATCTGAGTCATGTGTAATATCAAGGTATCTTTATTGCCGAAAAGTTTCACCTACGTAGCAGACTTCTACTCTCAAATACAGAGAAGATTTTAATGGAAGCTGATTAAGAAGTGGAAATGTAATTTAGGGTGTTTAGTCCATTTTCTTTTAGAGAAGGTATTTAATCTCTGATTCTTTTGTCCCATAAGCCTTGACTAAAGGAGCTCAGGCCCTTCAGCTAATGCAGAATCAAGAAAATTGAAATATATTGGAGCAAAAAGTGAGATGAAGCAGATAGAGACTACATCACAGATGGGTGAGGCCCATCAGTGTAAGTAAACCATGCAGGCAACAAATCTGCAACAACTGCATGATGCTATTTTATCAACATAGACCAGAATCTCTAAGGAATGTTCCCAGCACCGTGCTGAATACATGACACGAAGAATTCAGACTGTTTTGGGGGCGTCATAAGGGGGACTCTAATACCACTTTATCACGTATACCAAAAGCGTATTAGTAATAAAGCCTCTCAGTATTGGTCTCTCTCTGAGATAGCACGAGGATGTCTTTTCAATATAGTTTCAAGGTTTATTAAGGGAAGATTATAATTAGATTTGGCATGTATGTGTCCCAGTTTACCATTTTCATTCTAGGAGTTGTGATATTAATTTCCATATGATGACTTGTCGAACCCTTTTCTCATTCACTGCAAATTTTCAGTGGTGATATTAGACTGCACTCAACTGAAGAAGTCTGTTGTATATGGGACACATTTTAGGCAATAAAGATACCCGAAGGTTGTACATGTATCTGTTTTTTGGGTATTGAATACCATCATTAATTTTCATTAGGTTCATTATTTGTCGAAGGCGCTTTATGAGAAACAAATTATAAATATCAGAAAGCAAATAATACAAGAGGAAGACCTGGGACTTGAATCACCCCGAACACGCAGCGTAATCCCATCTGAATGTCTGTACTATACACCGTGTCTCCAGTGTTCCAGGGCACATGTGCTGCCTGTGTCTCAGGGCACGTGCTGCCTGTGTCCAAGGGCACGTGTTGCCTGTGTCCCAAAGCAAATGTGCTGCTTGTGTTCCTGAATACATATGCTGTTTGTATCCCTGAATACATGTGCAGTTTGTGTCCCTGAATACATGTGCTGCTTGTGTTCCAGAATAAATGTTCTGCTTGTCTCCCTGAACACATGTGCTGCTTGTGTCCCAGAACACATGTGCTGCTTGTGTCCCTGAATACATGTGCTGCTTGTGTCCCTGGACACATGTGCTGCTTGTGTCCCTGAACACATGTGCTGCTTGTGTTCCTGAACACATGTGCTGCTTGTGTTCCTGAACACATGTGCTGCTTGTGTCCCTGAATACATGTGCTGCTTGTGTTCCTGAACACATGGGCTGCTTGTGTCCCTGAACACATGGGCTGCTTGTGTCCCTGAACACATGTGCTGCTTGTGTCCCTGAACACATGTGCTGCTTGTGTCCCTGAACACATGTGCTGCTTGTGTCCCTGAACACATGTGCTGCTTGTGTCCCTGAACACATGTGCTGCTTGTGTCCCTGGACACATGTGCTGCTTGTGTCCCTGGACACATATGCTGCTTGTGTCCAGAAACACACACACACAGACAGACTTAATTTTTGTTTTTTCCTTAGTCGTTTCACTCAATTTCTTAAGGAAACTCAATTAGATAAAGTGCATAAGCAGAGTTCGGCTGAGAGGCGACGGTGTGAAGCACACTTTTCACAAGCACATACCGTTGCTCTTTGTATTTTCAGGTCTAAGTAAAGTTCCATTAAAGAAATTTATGCATTATTTTTTATCAAGTGTAGGGACCGTGAACTGAGGTCGAGTAGGTGAATGCGGGGTTAAGAGGATAGTAAAAGCTTTTAAGAACAAGAAAAAATGTCGGAAGGATATTTAGTGTTTGTAAACTAGATACTTCTTATGGCAGAAATTGTTCTCTGCTGCGCTACCACTTAAGTTGTCGAATATGACAAATAATATCGGTACTGATTTATGAACTCTCCTGGAACAAGATGGAGACAGCACGTATATATTCAACACGAAATATTCATACTTTGTCCAGTCATCATTATAGCCATCGCCTCCTACAGCATCACTGATGGCTATACTGTACTTTCTGTATACGAAAGAGTTTCCTGAATAAGAGTGTGTTGTGGAGAGCTGTAATGGTACTAGCTGAATTTGGGTCGCTACGTGATTCAAGAAAAGTATCCCCATACTGCATAATCACAACCCCCAGTACCGTGCGATTGGAAAGATGTAGTGTGCAGTATACGTGTCTACTTCAATGAAATATTAGTGTTGAATACTTTATGCGAATCAATTACGCATTCACTAATTACTGTAACTAAAATAATATCCCCATTTATTAAAAAGGCGTATTAAGAACTACACGGCTCATAACATATTCAAACTTTTTTTTTTAAATCACTAGGTAGGACAAAATCTCTTATACGACGAAAGTTGTCTCATGTAAATGCATGTTTGAACGAAATATAATGGAATCAGGCTTTAAAAAAATACATAGTACTGATTGCAACTTAAATATTTTTCAAGGATATTACAAATTCTATTCATTAATTAGGAATGGAATTCTAATCATATATAAATTCTAGTTACGTATAATGAATAAAATTTATGGGGATTTTAAACTTTGTTGTGAAAAGTCCCTTATGACTGACAAATCACTCTATTTTTCCTGTCATGTCAGCTAAATAAAAACACCCTTAGTAAGGTCATATGTGAGATCATATCTCAGTATTTGAACTTCTGCACTGTGCAGAGTTACTCAGAACAGTATGATAAACAGTCTGGCTCCGACAAGAATAGGCGACTAGCCAAAGCAAGGAGTTGTTTCCCAGTAAACCTGAGCACCAAGTTTGTGGTGCCATAGATGCTTCTAGCCCACGACACAATGGTTTGGTGAGAATCTGATTGGAAGTTGCAAAAGATGATGAATGAATTTGGGAGGGTATCAAAAAAAGGAAATTGAAAGGGAACACACGAAAGAGCAATGGGAAGAGAGATACCAAAAAAAATCGGTATTATAAGATTATATATCAAAACTGGAAAGGATGAAGTATAGAGGAATTAAATGTAATGTGAAATTTGGTTGTGGACTTGTCGGCGGACGGGTCTATGCAAGATAAAATCAACCATCGAACTGATTAGGGTAAGAGGCAGGAAGAGCATTTAGGTACCTCTAAACCTGTAAACACTGTCAATACAGTGTTGAGGGGAATTCTTGATTAAAATTATTGAAACCGCCTGTGAATTCTTAAAAACTACTTGTGTGTTGAATGTTTTCAGGGCATTCAACACATTCTTAATTTGAGGTGTTATCCTAGGTTCAGTCCTTTGATAAGTTTTCCTAGCTGCCAGCAATACTGTTTCTACAAACTCCTTAGGGTACCATAGTTCTGTAGCAATTTCAAATATTTTCCTGATTTACTCATGGAGAAACTCTTGGCTGCCAATTCGGTAAGCTCTCAAAAATATAGTGAGAAAGGTGCCATTAGTGACCTTTCTATTTACTGTAAACTTGAACTTTCTGTCAACCGGGTGTATCAAAACATCTAAGAATGGAAGTTTTGAGTCAACGTCTTTATCCACAGTGAATTTAATAGACGGAACAAAGAGCATTAAGTTTTGGTAAAAAATGAGTCCAGATCTGTATCATTCGGCCAAAGACACAAGATGTCATTCACATATCTGAACCACTTAGCTTCACGGTGCATTTATCTTTCAACAGCTTAGCCTCGAAAAACCCCATATACAAATTGCTTAATAGATATGTAGATATATGGTTCAGAGAACCGACAAGATGATGCATTAGACACATATGCAACACTTAGGTATCTTTATTGAGGAAACGTTTCGCCACACAGTGGCTTCATCAATTCTAAACAAAGAAGAATGGTGAAGGACTGATTAAATTGACTCTAGGCTGAGCAACTGATTACCTCGAACTCCTTTTGATCTTCACTATTCTTTTTTGTTTAGGACTGACGAAGTCGCTGCGTGTCGAAACGTTTTCTCAATACCCATGTGTTGCACATGTGTCTGATTCATCTGCTTAATAGGTGGCTTAACAGTGGATTTCGTATAGCCATTTCCTGCCATTGAGCATAATATTTCCCTACAAACTCTATCAACTACAGGGTTGGATGAGGTCAACCTCTGAAAATATAGGATCGTTTTCCTCTTGCTCTAGACCCATTTTCTTTTATGCAACTAAAGGAAAATTCTCTCAGATAAGTGCCAGATACTTTTTGGAATCAGAATATTAAAGTCTTTTATAATGAAACAATATAGAGACTCACAGCAGGTTTGTGATAATTCATAAGCTTTTGTTCGGATTTTTAACACAGGAGGGTTGGCCACCAGGAATATCCCAAGAAAGTCAGTGCGTCATCGAGAACTGTCTTGTTTTATTTCCACTGAGGTCCTCAAATCTTGTCCCCCAGGATGCCACCCACACCAGGTGGCTAACACCCAGGTACCTACTTGCTTGCTAGGTGAACTGGACAGCAGGTGTAGGAAACACACCCAATGTTTCCACCCTTGCCGGGGATAGAGAGAGAGAGAGAGAGACAGAGAGAGAGAGAGAGAGAGAGAGAGCGACAGAGACAGACAAACAAACAGACAAACAGACAAACAGACAGACAAACAGACAGACAAACAGACAGACAAACAGACAGACAAACAGACAGACAAACAGACAGACAAACAGACAGACAAACAGACAGACAAACAGACAGACAAACAGACAGACAAACAGACATACAGAGACAGACAGACAGAGACAGACAGACAGAGACAGACAGAGAGAGAGAGAGAGAGAGAGAGGCAGACAGACAGACAGACAAATACAGAGACAAACAGACACACAGACAGAGAGAACAATGCGGGCAGCAAGCAGCAAGAACACTGTACCCTTCTCCAGAACATCGCATCATCTGAGATCATTTATTCCTTGAATGGCTCGTGTCTGGAACAAGGTCGTGCAAGATAATGATATCAACGAAATAACGTCATTTGATCGAATGAAACTGCTGGCCCACAGATGGTCCCAACTTCTTCCTGTACCATATGTGTATGTTTCATAACAAAAATGCTTTCAAATGAGCTGATGTAGGCAACAGCTCTTAGCTTGTGAATAAAGTTAGGAATCCTTAACCTCACCTTGTAAAACCCTGTGTAGAGAGAAAGAGAGAGAGAGAGAGAGAGAGAGACTCAGGCAAACAGAATAAATGCGGCACCACCATGAGTAATGGATGTAAGAGAGTACAGGCTTGACCCTGAACCCAACAATGGCAGTAATTACCTTGGCTTTTGTGTAAGCAAATGTAGTATTGTGTGTATGTTCAATGTAATTTATTTTTCTGCCAAACACACCGGATGTGCGACCACACTATACTGGTCTCGTCTCCCTGGTCAGTATTACATCGTTTTAACTATGTCTCGTGAGTATATAAAAATTATATACTCCACGGGGGGTGGAACTCTTTAGCTCAACTACTTTCACACTTCTCAGTGCTTCATCAGGAGCTATGCAATGTTTCAAGGCTGCAACTGAAGCAGGGGAAGATTTTTCTCAGAGTAGTGCAGTGCGGGTGTCACAGGCCGCAGCTTCAGAGAATATATATATATATATATATATATATATATATATATATATATATATATATATATATATATATATATATATATATATATATATATATATATATATATATATATATATATATATATATATATATATATATATATATATATATATATATATATATATATATATATATATATATATATATAAAATCAAGTTAGGTAGTAATAACCAACTGTCAGTGAATAAACAGAAAGATGGAAGTGAGGCTCGAACCACTGTCCATAAATTGGCAGTGTGACACTGTCTCAGCCATCCAGGCTGCTTCTAATAGAAAGGATCCGGAACTAATACTGAATTATATTCCATCATATGAACCAACTGTAACCCAACCGAACTCCTTCCCACAGCCCGGGAGCTTTAACAGTTGATCTATTCTTGGCTTCTCAATGACATATCGTCTATGAAGTCAACTTAAGTTGTAATAAACAACTGAGTTACAGTTGGTGCTTCTGACGGAATATAATACGTGTAAGTATTAGTTCTGGACACTCCGTGTTAGACTCCTTGGTGGCCCAGACCGTTGTGTGTTCTCACCTATTTGCTCACCTATTTGTGGTTGCAGGGGTCGAGTTATAGCTCCTGTCCCCGCCTCTTCACTGATTGCTACTAGGTCCTCTCTCTCCCTGCTCCATGAGCTTTATCAAACCTCGTGTGTATGTGTGTACTCACCTAATTGTACTCACCTAATTGTGGTTGCAGGTGTGTGTGTGTGTGTGTGTACTCACCTAATTGTACTCACCTAATTGTGGTTGCAGGGGTCGAGACTCAGCTCCTGGCCCCGCCTCTTCGCTGTCTGCTACTGGGTCTCTGCTCTCCCTGCTCCATGAGCTTTATCATACCTTGTCTTAAAACTATGTATGGTTCCTGCCTCCACTATATCTTTCTCTAGTCCATTCCACTTCCTGACTACTCTGTGGCTGAAGAAATGTTTCCTGACATCCCTTTGACTCATCTGAGTCTTCAGCTTCCAGTTGTGTCCCCTTGTTTGTGTGTTCCCTTTTGAAACAACCTGTCACTATCTACCTTGTCAATTCCCGCAGTATTTTGTATGTCGTTATCATGTCTCCTCTGACCCTTCTTTCCTCCAGTGTTGTTAGTCCTTTTTCCCCTCAACCTTCTTCATAAGACAGACCCCTGAGTTGTGGAACTAACCTTGTCGCAAACCTTTGCACTTTCTCTAGTTTCCTTACGTGCTTGACCAGGTGTGGGTTCCAGACTGGTGCTGCATATTCTAGTATGGGCCTGACGTACACGGTATACAGTGTCTTGAACGATTCCTTGTTAAGGTAACGCAACGCTAATCTAAGGTTTGCCAGACGCCCATATGCTGCCGCAGTTATCTGGTTGATGTGTGCCTCCGGAGACGTGCTAGGCGTTATACTCACTCCAAGGTCTTTCTCCTTTGCCGAGGTTTGTAGCCTTTGTCCGCCTAGCTTGTACTCTGTCAGCGGTCTTCTTTGCCCTTCTCTGATCCTCATGACTTTGCATTTGGAGGGATTGAATTCGAGAAGCCAACTGCTAGACCAGATGTCGAGCTTGTCCAGGTCTGTTTGCAGCCCTGCCTGGTCCTCTTCCGATGTGATTCTCCTCATTATTTTCACATCATCCGCGAATAGAGACACTTCTGAGTCTATCCCGTCCGTCATGTCATTTACATATACCAGGAATAACACTGGTCCTAGGACTGACCCCTGCGGTACACCACTCGTCAGGAGGCGCCCACTGTGATACCTCACCACGCACCATGACCCGTTGTTGCCTCCCTTTGAGGTATTCCCTGATCCATTCCAGTGCCCTTCCTGTTATACCTGCTTGTTCTTCCAACTTCTTTACTAATCTCATGTGAGGAACTGTGTCGAAGGCCTTCCTGCAGTCCAGGAAAATGCAATCAACCCACCCTTCTCTCTCCTGCCTTACCTCTGTTACTTTATCATAGAACTCTAGGAGGTTTATTACACAGGATTTGCCTTCCCGGAATCCATGCTGTCTGGTGTTTATTATCCTGTTCCGCTCAAGGTGTTCCACCATTCTTTTCCTGATGATTTTCTCCAGGACTTTGCACACTATACATGTAAGTGACACCGGTCTATAGTTTAGTGCCTCTTTTCTGTCTCCTTTTTTAAAAATGGGGACTACGTTGGCCTTCTTCCATACCTCAGGTAGCTACCCTGTTTCAAGGGATGTGTTGAATATTGTGGTAAGTGGCACACTCAGTACCTCAGCTGCTTCCCGAAGAACCCACGGGGAGATATTGTCCGGACCCATCGCCTTTGAGGTATCGAGGTCACTGAGTAACTGCTTCACTTCCTCCTCAGATGTGTGTATGCCCTCTAGCACTTGGTACATCCCTTGTTGGTGACGAACCATGTCCTGTCTACCCAGCTGCCTTCCTTCCTCCATTGTGAATACTTCCTTAAACCTCAAGTTGAGCTCCTCACATACCTCTTGATCATTACTTGTGAGTTCCCCATCTTCTCTCCTCAGCCTTATCACTTGGTCCTTGACTGTTGTCTTCCTTCTGATGTGACTGAACATCAGTTTCGGGTCGGACTTAACTTTCGATGCTATGTCGTTTTCGTACTGTTTCTGGGCCTCCCTCCGTACTTGTGCATACTGTTTCTAGCTCTTCTACTAATCTCTTTGTTTACTTGGGTCCTTTGCCTTCTGTACCGTTTCCATTCTCTGATACTCTGATTCTTTGCCTCCCTGCACCTTTGGGTAAACCAGGGCTCTTTCTGGCCTTCCCATTTAAACATTTGCCTCTGGGTATAAAACCGTTCCTCTGCCTCCTTGCACTTTGCCCCTACGTATTCCATCATTTCATTTATTGTCAGTCCTTCCATTTCCCTTTCCCACTGGATGTCCTGCAGGAAATTCCTCAAGCCCGTGTAGTTTCCTCTTTTAAAGTCTGGTTTGTCTCTATCGGTACTGTTTCCCTCTCCACCTGTAGCTCTACAATGTACTCAAAGCTAAGCACCATATGGTCACTGGCTCCCAGGGGGCTCTCGTGCGTTATGTCTTCAATATCTGAGCTGTTCAGGGTGAATACAAGGTCCAGTCTTGCTGGTTCATCTTCTCCCTCTCTCTGGTCGTGTCCCTGACATGTTGGTGCATCAGGTTTTCCAGTACCACGTCCATCATCTTGGCTCTCCAAGTTTCTGGACCCCCACGTGGTTCATGGTTCTCCCAGTCGATCTCCCTGTGGTTGAAATCTCCCATGACCAGTAGCTTCGCTCTGCTCATGTGTGCTTTTCTTGCCACCTCCGCCAGGGTGTCCACCATCGCTCTGTTGTTCTCATCGTATTCTTCTCCTGGTCTCCTGCAGTTCTGTGGTGGGTTATACATCACTGCAATGATTATCTTATGCTCCCCAGACTGGATGGTACCTACTATGAAATCCCGTTCTCTACCCCCCTCCACTCCTACCATTTCCTCGAATCTCCAACGGTGCCTTACAAGCAGTGCGACCCCTCCACCCCCCCTGCTCCTCCTATCTTTCCTCAGGATCTGATATCCCTGTGGGAAGATTGCATCTGTTACTGTCTCATTTAGTTTAGTTTCTGTGACCGCTATGATGTCTGGGGATGCCTCATCTATTCTTTCATTCCACTCTTCATACTTATTCGTAATTCCATCCGCATTTGTGTACCAAACCTTCAACCTTGTTTCCAATACTGTGGCCCTGGGGAGATCTTGGTGGGATGGGGGTGTGGGCAGGGTGCCCGCAGGGGTTTGGAGAATGGGTGGGGGTGATTGTATGGTTGGGGTATGGGCAGGTGGGGTGCAGCTTGAGGTGGGGGTGGGGGTAACTGTGACGGTGGGTTTTCATTTGCTAGGGTGTGTGTGTGTGTGTGTGTGTGTGTGTGTAAGACTCAAATGAGTATCTCTGGAAGACTCAAATGAATGACAAATCTGGGTAAAGAGAGATATATTGGAAAGCTGAGGTTGATTGGTGCAGGTTCTTTATTTACGAAGAAAAATCAGAGGAAACGTGTTTAAATAAGGGGTAACTTTGATATTTTAGAAACAGTATCTGAAAAATCCATCAAACCTTTATATTACTGATTGTTTAATCTGTGTGGATATGAGTGTTATGAAATGTGCTGTCATGTTAAAGGGGATGATAATATTTATAGGCTGATTTAAGAACAATGACTAGCAGTCTGAGTTTGGAGTTTGATATATGAATTACATTCAGTTCTAAAGTGGATATGAAATTTTGTTGTTCACCAAGTGTAGGTCTACTTGTCTTGCAAATATATCCAATACATGCACATACTGGTTGCAATGTTTTACTCATACGTTTTATTCTTTAACTGCTGCTTTTGTGGTAAGCAGATAAAGCACAAGGTAACACTACAAAACATATGTATTACTGTCTTTACGGTTTGAGTTTAATCCCTATTTAAGATATTTAAGTTTTATTGACCGGTGGTGCACAGGTGACATGTAGCCTTAATGAGTATTGAATAAAATATAAACTCATTTTTTTATTCAGTCGTGAAAGGAAACAAACATAGTTGTATCTTCAATCCTTAGTTTACAGATTACAGTATTCTTTACTCTATATGTAGTCGATAGACTTTAAGTAACATTAACCAACCAAGATTTAAGGAGAGGGTCATAAGACATGACAAGAGGAGGCAGCGGAAGACGAGAACAAAGCCGTGGGAAGGAGGAAATGCATCTGGCAGCATATATAAAGAAACTCACACACTAATGTAAGGCATATTTCATCGAGGCTTCTAAGGTGCGTACTGACTTTGCGTAATGTAATTTCTGAAGTATCAGGCAGACTTTCCAGGTGTTATGTAAGCAATTTCTATTGATGTTATTAAAAGTGTTTCTAATACTAACTTGGTATTGTAGGATGTTCCAAGGCCAGTAAAGTACGATTTTATAAATTAGACACATATGCAACACTTGGGTATCTTTATTGAGGAAACGTTTCGCCACACAGTGGCTTCATCAGTCCAATACAAAGTAGAAAGGTGTAAGGAGAGGAGGAGTTTGAGGTTATCAGTCCCTCGGCCTGGAGTCGATGTGTTCAGTCCATCAATCTTGTTAGAAGTGTAGCACAAGGCCGTAGAGGTGGCTTATATGCTGTAATCAGGTGAGATGAAGCAGGAGGATTACAGCATATAAGCCACCTCTACGGCCTTGTGCTACACTTCTAACAAGATTGATGGACTGAACACGAAACGTTTCCTCAATAAAGATACCCAAGTGTTGCATATGTGTCTAATTTATAACTTGTCGGTTCTCTGAACCATTCATCTACAAGTACGATTTTGTTATTAGTTTATAAGAGGAATAGCAAGAATGTGGAAGGGGAAAGATTTGAGTAGGACTGAGCAGTTGAGAAAGGTTATGTAGGGAGATAGAACTAGAGATTCAAAAATTTGGAAAATTTCGAAAATCTATAAAGAATAAAAAGGCGCAATACCATGACTGCAGTAATAAACAGATAACCCAGTTTGGCCCAAGTCGTTCTGAAACGACTTCAAAAGTTTCAGTCTCTTTAGTACGGTTTTTTTTTGTGTATCGAAAATCTTTAAAATTCTCCACAATTTTTTTTTTAATTATGAGATGCCTTTTGGTCTTCAAAGTTTTCCTCTCCCACGTGCGGGTAATTTGTGTATTATTTCCATAGTGAGAATTATGGAGACAAGTTTTACTTGTGCAAAATCATCAGTTTTTACAAAGGTCAAGAGTAATACTTCCGGTCAGGAATCTTTAAATTTAGGTGCGTTTTAACGATGTGTGTCAAAATCGATGTGTTATGTTGTCCTAAATTTAAAAGCATCTATAATAAAGAATATTTTTGTTTGCATTTATGTTTATCGCACACTCGGTAGACTCTCAGAAACATAGTGAGAAAAACACTACTTCTACTCTTGTTTCATGGTTTGAGTACTAGTGGATGTATGAGCTAGGGTATGGGTCAAGTTTCACTCCTACTAGTGGGGGCACTAATTATGTTCAACTTGCTAAGTATCTTTGCAATCTGGAGAAGCAAGGTGACCCATCCCCGAAATGTTCAACATTTGCAAATCCAGGGTATATGGGGCTTTGCTCAGACCTGTGGAACTGTATTGTCCTCAACGATTTGTTAAGTCATATCATGAATTAAGAAAAATTCCTAGACTTTACGAAAGCAGACCAAGCAAAGCCCCATGTACCATTGTAAATGTTGAACGTTTCTGGGGAGAAGTCGCCTTGTTTTTCCAGATTGCAAAAAATCTTGGCAACGTCAACATAATTAGTGCCCCCACTAATAGGAGCGAATTAGCAGAATGAAAAGTTGTTTTTGCCATAAATCAATGGAAATGAATCTGAACATGACGAAATAAATAAATATCATCGATTTTTAGTAATTTAAAAAAAATTTAAACTGACCTGTGACGTACGTGTATATATCAGAATTTAGTTTAAATGAAATACTTTACGTTAATTTGTTTTAGGTGAAGTATCTAAGTTAGGTTTAGTTCAAAAATATTTTTTTTACAGAGTTGTCAATGAAACAATTTATATGTATAAAGACGTTTTTATGAAAAGTTCATTTTTTAGAGGAATTCAAACGGCTTTGAGTCTTGGAGGTGGGAAGTATAGTGCCTGCACACTGAAGGAGGGCTGGGGATGGGATATTATCGGCGCCCCTCTGTTAATAGTGATGACGTTTATATATATATATATATATATACACATATATATATATATATATATATATATATATATATATATATATATATATATATATATATATATATATATATATATATATATATGAGTTTGGGAGAGTGTGTAAAGGTAGAAAGTTAAAAGTGAACATAGATAAGAGTAAGGTGGTGAGGGTATCAAACGATTTAAATAAAGACAAATTGGATATCACATTGGAGAGAGGGATTATGGAAAAAGTAAATGTTTTCAGATATTTGGGAGTTGACGTGTCAGCGGATGGGTTTATGAAGGATGAGGTTAACCATAGAATTAATGAAGGAAAAAAGGTGAGTGGTGCGTTGAGGTATCTGTGGAGACAAAAAATGTTATCCATGGAGGCAAAGAAGGGAATGTACGAAAGTATAGTGGTACCAACACTCTTATATGGGTGTGAAGCATACTGGTACTGATGACCTGAGCGTCGGTAAGCTGGGATGGAAGAAGGGTGGGTAAGGATAGAAATATGGGAAAAGGTTGGGTAAGGGTAGGAGGAGGGAATATACAGGTGAGTGGCACGTCCACTCTGGGCGACATGTGCAGAGAAACTGCAGGTGTTGTTGATCGGTGTGGGTGACGCTGGAGCGAGTTGTAGCAGCTGATGAGGCGGGTGGACTGCAGGAGGCTGCCAGGTGTCGATAGCAGTCCCAGAAGGCAGGCAAGGTCCAGAAGGCAGTCACATTACAGTGATGTGTTGGAGAAATCACTGAAGCGTTCCATTCACCAGCAAGGTGAACTGTCGTAGTGAGATGTGTTTTACTTTAATTAGACGTTGGAAGTTAGGATGTTGAAGGTCTCTTATAATGTTGTCGAGGGTCTGGAGTGGTGTAGTATTACATCTGAACTGAACAGTTCCATCTTGGAGATGTTGAGTAAGGTCATCAGGCATCATTGTTGAGGGAACTTGTCGAGTAGTAAAGAATCTTACACCAAACATGGTGCATGGTGGAAGTGTTGGAGTGGCAGGGCTGGAAGACGAAGTCTCTGATTGGTTCGAGGGAGTAGGAGATGAAGGCTTCTCATTGGTGGGAGGTGGTTGTGGCGAGGCTGGCAAGGAGGCAGCTGATTGGTTCTCGGTAGGGGTGTGTGGTGGTGGTGAGCTCTCATTGGTTGTTGTAGGCGTGACGTCAGTAGTACCTGGTGGTGGTGGTGCGGCTTCAGCTGAGTCATCAGCAGGTAGAATAATGTCGTCAATATGCTGGGAATTGTTGAGTATCACAGAAGATGGTGGAGAATCTGGGAATTTGAACTCTGGCATGTTGTTTAATTTGAAGAGTTCGTTGATGGAGGTGTTGAACGTCCCAGGAACAGCAGCATTATGCATATGAGCATAGACCATGCAGTAGTAGATGGTGGTGGGGTCACTGGCAGGTGCGATGCTGGTAGTTGTAGGTTGCGTGGAGGCTTGGAGAATTTTAGTTGTGGTAGCTTGTAATTTTGTAATTGCAGCATAGGTGGGAGATTTTGAAGATGACTTTTTCTGTGCTGCTTCTTGGGTCTTCTTCAGAATGTCTTTGCGAGTGGGACACTTAGCAGCAAGTGTGTGATGGTCGTTGCTTTTACAGTTGAGGCAAGATGGTGTTGGTGGAGCAGCGGCGGTGCATGATCTAAAATCATGTCCTTCACTACTACATGTAGTGCAAAACTTCTTTTCCTTCACAGGACAGTCGCTGGTGTTGTGTGAATACGAGTAACAGGTCCAACAGTGAGAAATGTAGTGGAACCTCTCTGCCTCGATGCAGGTGGGGCTGACAAAGTAGTAATATACAGCCAGTCCGTCAGCTAATGCAGTGGCAGCCATGTTGACGTCGGTAAACGTGACCTTGAGCATGGAGGAAGCTGTAGGTATTTTCATGATGCTCTCCACTGTGGCCCATGAGTTTTGATCTTCAATGGATGTCTTGAGTTCGTCGATAGGTTGAACTGTAAGAAGCTTATCAAGTTTCTTAAGGAAAACTGTTCTTCTTGCCCTGAGAGCTGGAGATGATATGACTGTAAATCCTCGTTCAGAGAGAGTGGTGGTGGCTGTTGTAGTGAGTAGCTTCTCTGCATCTTCATCATCGTTGCAGACAACAATAAATGCTTCTTTCAGGGTCAATATGGTGTTGAACTTCACCTGTAGCACGCTCTTAACAGCAACTGCTAGAGCAAGTTTAGATGAATCATTCACAGTGCCACTGTTGGGTTTGATCTTGACACGATTTGCGTAGCTCATCGTGATGAAGGTAGAAATTCCCTCCCCAACGGGGATCGTAGGAGACTGAAGGAAGTCAGAGCTGCTGTGACCGCACTGGGCAGAGTCAACTAGCAGAATCCGTGTGTCTTTGTGAATGTGACAAGTTTCTTTCTGTGTTGTTGTCAGATACCTCCTCAGTGCCCGTCGTCTTGTCATCATCCTTAACCTTGTTCACCAATCATTCTGAAAGCTGGCTGTCTGAGGGTAGTTGCTTCTGCTTTCATCCAGGAGCCACTGCAGATCGTCTTCACTGTGTTAGACACCACAAACACTGTTTATTGTTGACTTTATCACAGCCACCAGGAACACGAGGTGTTGTTGTTGTTGGGGTTTATAGGACCAAGCATGGGTTGCAAATGCTGCAGCGAGGAGGAGGCTGGAGGCAGTGGAGATGTCCTGTCTAAGGGCAATGTGTGGTGTAAATATTATGGAGAAAATTCGGAATGTGGAAATTAGGAGAAGGTGTGGAGTTACTAAAAGTATTTGTCAGAGGGCTGAAGAGGGGTTGTTGAGGTGGTTTGGTCATTTAGAGAGAATGGATCAAAGTAGAATGACTTGGAGAGCGTATAAATCTGTAGGGGAAGGAAGGCGGGGTAGGGGTCGTCCTAGAAAAGGTTGGAGGGAAGGGGTAAAGGAGGTTTTGTGGGCGAGGGCTTGGACTTCCAGCAAGCATGTGTGAGCGTGTTAGATAGGAGTGAATTGAGACGAATGGTTTTGGGACATGACGATCTGTTGGAGTGTGAGCAGGGTAACATTTGTGAAGGGATTCAGGAAACCAGTTAATTGATTTAGTTGGACTTGAGTCCTGGAAATGGGAAGTACAATGCCTGCACTTTAAAGGAGGGGTCTGGGATAGTGACAGCTGGGAGGACTATTTCAGCTGTCGTATCTGAGCTCCTCTGCAAAGACAGTGATTATGTATGAGTGTGGTGAAAGTGTTGAATGATGATGAAAGTATTTTCTTTGGGGATTGTCTTTTTTTGGTCACCCTGCCTCGGTGGAGACGGCCGACTTGTTGAATATATATATATATATATATATATATATATATATATATATATATATATATATATATATATATATATATATATATATATATATATATATATATATATATTAACACGTCGGCTGATTTCCACCGAGGTAGGGTGACCCACAAAGAAAGAAAAACCCAAAAAAAGAAAGAAAATACTTTCATCATCATTCAACACTTTCACGATCACTCATACATAATCACTGTCTACAGAGGTGCTCAGATACGACAGTTAAGAAATCCCTCCAAACTGCCAATATCCCAAACCCCTCCTTGAAAGTGCAGGCAGTGTACTTCTCATTACCAGGACTCAAGTCCGGCTAAAAAATTTCCCTGAATCCCTTCACAAAATATTACCCTGCTCACACTCCAACAGCTCGTCATGTCTCAAAAACTATTCGTCTCCACTCCTATCTAACACGTTCATCTTAGTTTTCTTTGATTTTATCTTGGTAGTTCTTTTTATTATTGTATTTCCTTACATATCCATGGGGAAGTGGAATAAAAATCTTCCGTAATCCATGCATGTTGTAAAAGTCACTTCAGGGCATGATAGATTTTCGGGTGAGGTAGGTTAAGACAAGGATATCCGAAGAGCAATGTATGTATGAATGTAAGAAATAAGCTTTGATAATTCTATTAACTCATGTGCAAGCCCCACTCAAATCCAACCCCTCTAACACATGTATTTATCCAACCTAAATTTGAAACTACCCAAGGTTTTAGCCTCAATAACACTACAAGGCAGACTGTTCCACTTATCAACTATCCTTTTTCCAAACCAGTATAAATTTATGTCAGACAAATATTTTGCTAGTGTGGGTTGGATAGTAAGATCTAGCTTGCATAGAATGGAATATACTCTTTCTAGTAAATGCTTTTAGCGCTTCATATTATAAGATACATATGCAACACTTGTGCTACGTATGCCCGAAACCTTTCACCTGACCACAAGGCTTTCTCAGTTAAATACAGACGAGTATATCACTGGAGACGGAAGTAATTCTGACGTGTAGCAGCTTGAGGAGACGTCACATTTGGGCGTGGCTCACAACTGGAAGTAGGTCATGCTAATCAATTGTTTTACGGAGCAATTGTAGGAGATTTCACAAGAAACAAGATATCATCATGTTTCTGTGTCGGACAAGAATCATATTATTGTGGGTTTTAGGACCGACTACTTCACGAACAAGCCTCTAGTGGTATCGTTTCACTTGCGCAGCAGGCTTCATCAGTCGAATACAGGCGAATATATGGCTGAAAGATTGACCACCTCAAAATTGCTTCTTCTATTTTATACAGTGTATTATGCGCTTTTATTCGACAGAAGAAGTCTGCCGTGTATTCGAAATATTTCGGCAATGAAGTTAACTAAGTATTGCACATGGTTCTTATTCATCAAACTTTCATTAATACAACGTTTCTATCAAATAAGATCTTAACAAATCAAAAGTTTGTCCTTTTAATACTGTCGGCATCATCCGGCTCGATCCAACCTGTCTACCTTTATACTCCTATCTATTCTATTTATGAAGATAGAAATGTGAATGCCTAACGAACTAGGAAATAGAGAAAATTAAAGAGGACTCCATAGAATGGTAAGTGGTATGTAAATGTAAGATTGAGACACTTAAGCAACACATGGGAATCTTTATTAAGGAAACGTTTCGCCACACTGGCTTCATCAGTCCAATACAAAGAAGAGGGGTTAGAGAGAAGGAGTTTGAGGTAATCAGTCCCTCAGCCTGGAATCGATGTGTTCAGTCCATCAATCTTGTAGAAAGTACAGCATATGGCCTGAGTAGTGGCTTATATACTGTAGACAGGTGAGTCGAAGCAGGAGGCGGCGGCATCACAGTGGAACCATCCACTAACGTAAGTAGGTCTTTGTCTAAAGGTTGACAAGTATTCCTTGCATCAAGTTCCCATGATGTTGCAGTGTCTGACAGATGTGATAAATGGTTTTGAAAACCGACAACTTGTCGGTTTTCAAAACCATTTATCACAGGTATATAAGTGTAACAACTGTAGACTTCCAGAGTTGTGCGATGACGATAATACAAAATATTCACTCAAAGTCCTGTATTTACTGCACGAAACATAGTCAACCAATACTCGCTGAAATAAACGTGAAATTCTAGGTATACAGAAAAATTAGAAGTGACTGATGATATCGGAAATATAAATCCAGTAATTGAATAAAATATTTTTTATGATAGTTTTTTTTTTTTGTCAGTGGATGTCGATATTGTATTATAAGGGGTAGACTGAACAATGAACCTGATATTCTTCGATCAGGAATCCATCATGAGCAGAATAATACAAAAGCAACTGCCATAGAAATGTAACAACGAATCCCCAGAAAATGTCTGGAAAATGTTGAAAATTTGGGTAACATCTTCCTGAGATACTGATTATGTCTGCTAACAGAATCCACAGTTGGTCAAGATGAGGCTGGCAGAGATGGTGGTGATGCTGGGAGCCTCCAGTTGCCTGGCTGCTCCTGAGGTATGTATTATCATCATTAACATGAAAAGTAACAGTAATGGTATAGAAAGAATTTGTAGCTTTGATAGCTACGACATTTATTCTGTACCTGCAGTATTAGTAAAATTTGTATAAGTATTTACGGTGATATAATTAATAATAATATAATAATACTAATAATAATAATAAGAAGAAGAATGATAATAATATAATACAATATTGCATTAATATTGTTATTCTTGTTATTAAGATAATAATAATAATAATAATTATTATTAATATTAAAATCATTAATATTGTTATGCTTGTTATTAAGATAATACTAATAATAATTATTAATATTAAAAATCATTAATATTGTAACTAGTACTACTACTAATACGTCTAGGAGTAGTAGTAGTATTAGTAGTAACATTAATAAAACAATAATAATAACAATAGTAGTAGAACTAGTATTATAGTAATAGTAGAAAAATCAGTAGTAAAAAAAAAAAACTGGCAATAGACAATAAGAGCAATTGAAAGAAGTTGTATACGTATTTTGAACTTATTCTACGGCTAATTTCAGCAAACTAAAAGCTGTAAGAGAGAGAGAGAGAGAGAGAGAGAGAGAGAGAGAGAGAGAGACAGAGAGACAGAGAGACAGAGAGACAGAGAGACAGAGAGACATAGAGACAGAGAGACATAGAGACAGAGAGACATAGAGACAGAGAGACAGAGAGACATAGAGACAGAGAGACAGAGAGACAGACAGACAGACAGACAGACAGACATTCGTTCAACATTATATTGTCAACGAGATAATCAGTGGATCAAATAAAAATGCTGGCCCACAGATGGCTCCAACTTCATCCTGTTCCCTACTTCTATGTTTCATAACAATGAAAAAAACTTTCAAATGAGCTGATGTAAGTAACAACTCTTAGCTTGTCAATGAAGTTAGGAATCCTTAACTTGTCAATAGCTTGTCAATAAAGCTAGGGATCTTTGTCAAACCCTGTGTAAAGAGAGGGAGAGAGGGAGAGAGGGAGAGAGGGAGAGAGAGAGAGAGAGAGAGAGAGAGAGAGAGAGAGAGAGAGAGAGAGAGAGAGAGAGAGAGAGAGAGAGAGAGAGAGAGAGAGAACTACTTTCTTCTTTTACGTGTTTTAGTTCAACGATTGGCTGAGGTTGCCATCAGCATTATTCGTTTTAATTACTTTGTATTGCCTCTATGTGGGTTCGTTGGAACAGACAGAAGCAGTTGCAGATTTTGTGACACTGTTAATGGTAGTCATCGCCTTTTTTTCTCGGCATTAATAATATAAACAAAAACAGCATCTGCAGCAGCACCAGCAAATGTAGCAACGACAGCAACAACAGTATCAGTAATAACAGGATATTATGTAATATAATATATTAACAGTTGTTGAAGAAACTGAACCACTGTAGCATTGGTGACTGCAGTGGGTTAGTGGCACCACTGTATCTTTGGTGACTACATTGTATTAGTGGCATTACAGTAGTATTGGTGACTGCAGTGTGTTAATGGTATCACAGTAGTATTGGTGACTGAAGTGTGTTAGTGGCACCACTGTAGCATTGGTCACTGCAGTTAGTGGCACCATTGTAGCATGGTGACTAGTGTTTTAGAGGCAACATAGCAGATTTAGTGAATGGAATATGTAAGTGGTATTTGTGACTAGGGTATATTAGTGAGAATAATGCAGCATTAGTGAATGGAGTGTGTCAGTAGCACAGCTGCAGCGTTGGTGACTTTGGTGTGTTTGTGTTTGCCTTGCAACACTAGTGACTATGTTGTGTGCTAGTAGTAACTCTGTTGTGTTGGTGACTAAAGTGTATTAGTGGCAACACTGCAGTGGTGGTGATTGGATTCTGTTAACGGTAGCACTGCAGTGTTGGTGACTGGAGTAAGCTAACGCTCAGAGTAGCGATAGTGAAAAGGGGGGAGGGGGCAGTTTTTGTGGAAACACTGTATTGCTGGTGGCTGGAATGTGTTAATAGCAAATCTGTAGCGCTGGTGACTGAAATATATTAGTGGCAAAAGTTCAGATTTGCTGACTTGAGTGTGTTAGTGGTAACACTGCAACGTTGGTAACTGGGGTGTTAGTGGCAACACTGCAGCTTCACTGGCCAGATAATGCAAGCGTCAGTATTGCAACGTTGGTGACTGAAGTGTTATAATAGCAAGACTTTAGCTTTGGTGATTCAAGTGTATTAGTGACAATTCTGAGACGTTGGTGGTCTTGGTGTGTTTGTGGCAACACTGGAGGGTTGATGACTGGGTGTGTTAGTGGCATCACTGCAACATTAGTGACCCGGCCTATAAGCAGAGAAGCATGTATAAATATACGTAATACGAAACAAGACTTTATTTTTTGTCAACGTTTCACTTAGAATTGGATTTTATCAAATCTGTACGCCCATTAGTGCAGCTTTTTCAATTACAAATATAAATTGTTAGTCCTAATATTGAATTTCTACTCTGACTATGAAGTCAGTAGAGAATGCACACGCTTTTATTGCCTCTATGTAACGCCATTAGTAGAGATTTTTCAGATAAAAAAATCGTATAAATAGTCATGTTCTGCGTACTTGTCTATTGCTCCATAAACCTGTCACCATTACGCCTCCACAAACTTGTAAAGATTCTTAAGTAATCATATCCTATTACATATAAATCTGATGTGCATCTTTCAGGGTAATTTCTTCGGTGGAGTGGGTGAGACTCCTTCTGAGATCGCTCCTTACACTGTCATCAAGGAGGCGGCGGTGAGTCTTAAAGTGCTTGTATGGTAATTTATTTTTGTGTCGTAAATTCTAAGTGGCTGGAAAGGTATGGTGTTTCCGACAGTATGTCGATTTATCACATATGGTTTGCAGCAAATTTCTCCGGTTACGTTATTTAGGTTAGGTTAGGCTTGTTGTGTTCTATCGATAAAAATAATCTCAACATTATACAACGACAGAAAAGGAAATATAAAGTCGTTAAAATGTCTTAATGCGTGAACAGAAAACAGAGGACCCACCGAGTGAAGTAGAAATATATATAGTTAGATAATCACTCTTCAACACTCGTTAAACAATAACCCTTTGTAAAGTAAAATTATTAAGAAGATGGGGTGCGCTGCATGGTTATCCTACGACACCTTATCTCAAAATACAGCCGAATACTGCCACCTATGATTATGAAATTGAAAATTCCCGATAAATATGACAAATATTTTGTTGGAACAATGTTTTGCTCAAAGTGGAGCCTTTAACAAGTCATTGAGAGGTAACAGCTAACACGTATGTGGAATCGTGGAAGTTAAGGTGGTAGTAGGTTAGTAAAGTTGAAGATTATTCTGCGTGATTAAGGTGTGGAAATCATTGGGAGTAGTGAGCTGCCTTGTGTTGAAGAGCGAGCTGCCCTGTGTCGAAGAGCGAGCTGCCCTGTGTCGAAGAGCGAGCTGCCTTGTGTCGAAGAGCGAGCTGCCTTGTGTCGAAGAGCGAGCTGCCTTGTGTCGAAGAGCGAGCTGCCTTGTGTCGAAGAGCGAGGTGCCCTGTGTCGAAAAGCGAGCTGCCTTGTGTCGAAGAGCGAGCTGCCTTGTGTCGAAGAGCGAGCTGCCTTGTGTCGAAGAGCGAGCTGCCCTGTGTCTCTTGACGTGTTTACTGAGGCAACAATGTTGGTAAGTGTAGGAATGAGGTCTTGATTAATAGGTTCAGGTCAGAAGAGAGAGCGCTCTGTGATATGTGGCATTTTGCCAAGAATTATTATTATTATAATCAAAGCAAAGCGCTAAACCTACTAGGGTCATATACCGCTGATTTTGCCAAGAAAGGGAGTTGGAAATAAATGGCTGTCCTGCTTGGTGACCCGTCAGACGACGTACCTTGCGAACTCTGTGAACAGAACCAACGATGCTGTCCATCCAGCAAGTATTACAGCAGATTAAGAAGAGTATTAGGGAACCAGGTGAGAGATACGGCGGCTGACTGTGGAAAACAAGAGGCTTTGTAGTAATCCTGCTGTTGTGCAGCCTAAGGACAACAAACGAACCTGGTTAATGGTTGGGCAGGAAGGAATGAAGTTGAAAATAAAATGGAATTATGGTGAGGTAGAAACGATGAATTTCCAGTAGACTTCTATGGACACCAGAATTATGGAGCTGAACTCTTTTCTATGCTGAGGGACTGACAACCTCAAAACTACTTCTTCGAGGGTGATGGACTGATTACATTGTCTGTACATCTCCATTGTTCCGCTGCATCTGTATTCGGGTAAAGAAACCTACTGTGTAGGCGAAATGCTTCGAAATAAATATTCTTAAATGTTGCATATGGGTCTTGTCTAGTTGTCGTTATTATACACCATTGTGATATTCACTCTGTACTCCTGTTGCTTATACCTGATTACATCGACTCAAGACTGAGGGACTGATTACCTCAAACTCCTCCTGGTCTTCACAATTCTCCTTTGTATGGACTGATGAAGCCACTATGTGGCGAAACGTTTCCTCAGTAAAGACACCCAAGTGTTGCACATGTGTCTAATTCATAATCAGAGTAATCTGTTTGCCTTATTACAAACGCTTAGGAACTGCTGTCTTGGCTTCAGGTTACTTCTTACCATAACTCCTAAGTCTTTACAACATTCAGTATAGTCAAACTCTGTATTTTTTTTAGCTTATAAGTCCTAGGGTTATTTGCATTCCAGAGCTTCAGTACTTTGCATTTATCTACATTGAACTTCATCTCACACTTTTCTGATCAAGACATGAGCTTGTCTAAATCCTCCTGAAGTTCAGTGCATCTTCCTCTTAATCAATTATTCTGCCTATTTTTGTGTCTTTAACGAATTTGCTCCAATCACTTGTTTTTCTCACAAGGTTATTAATGTATATTATAAACAACAATACGTTGTTGTTGTTGGTTCGCCGGTATGTCCGGCCCGGGTCTTCTCCAAATGGTGACCCGGCCTACAACAATACGACTAAAACTGATCTTTGTGGATTGTCACTTGTGACTGATACCCCCCCTCCCCTCAGATTTCACCCAATTTATACAGACTCTCAGCTGCCTGTTGGCCAGCCACGCCTCGATCCATGACACGACTACTTTCCCAATACCTTGAGCTGGCACTTTCTTTGACTGGGTATCCCAATTTAGTAGACGTTCCGCCAACCACTGACTACATTAATACAATACTGGGACATAACTGAAGACTGTAGAAAAGTTAGACACATGTGCAACACTTGGGTATCTTTAATGAGGAAACGTTTCGCCACACAGTGGCTTCATCAGTCCATTCAAAGGAGAATGGTGAAGAACAGGAGGAGTTTGAGGTAATCAGTCCCTCAGCCTTGAGTCGATGTAATCAGTCCATCAATCTTGAAAAGAAACGTGGCGAAACGTTTCCTCATTAAAGATACCCAAGTGTTGCACATGTGTCTAATTTATCAAATCGTCGGTTCTCTGAACCATTCATCTACATTCCTGTCTGACACAGCAACAATACAGGGAGACAAACAGAAGAAGAGGTAATGAGATAATTAATCCATCAGCCAAGCACCTGTTGCTAGGCTAAGGGATTACTAAATAATTTTCTAGCTTCTATTCGGTCTTCTGATTTTGTTATTGTATTGTACTGATAAAGCCACTGGTTGGCGAAACGTTTACAAAATAAAAATATCTAGATGTTGCACTTGTGTGTAATTCTATCAAGTGTAAGAAACTTTGCCTAATTTTTCTCTGCCCATCTCGTATTGATCCAAGGCTTTGAGTTGAAGGTGATACCGTTGAGCTACGGGGAACCTTTTACAGCCTAATGGTCAAAGCCTTCAAGTTTAATGCTCAATTGTCAGGCAAAACGACACGCATTCCCAATTCTTGTTATGGACGCTTCCCGTTTTTATTTAACAAAAGAATGATAAAAATTATTCGACTGTTGATAATCACATCCTTCGAATGGGAGTAGTATACGGTACTATAATTAGGAAAATAATAAAATGAATTGAGGTCACTATAGTGACCAGTAACTCGGTGGCAGAGCGATCGACTTACGACTAAAAGGTCTCGGTGAAATTACAGTGCTGGGCAAAGGCATATTAGCATTTCTAATTAAACCCGTCGCCCCTATTCGCCTATAGTAAGTAGGTTCCTATGTTAGTCAACACAGCTCGCATTCCTTTGTTGGTACTGAACTTTGAAATGAGCCGAGGTGAGATAACAGCTCTTAGCTTGAAAATTTAATATTAAAAAATTAAGATAATTAGTATGACTTTCAACTATAAAGAGACCAGATCAAAAAGACTCTAAAGCAATGTAAATGATTATAATAATGTTTCCCACACGTTGAACTTTTTAGCAGCTTTTATTATAAGTTTAAAACTCAATGAAGTTTTCTTTGAGCGATGAGACGTTATAATAAAGGCATAAGCTGTTTAATGGGGTTTTCAACCAGGTGTCAGTTTGCTGCTGCTTCCTCCTGGAAAGATAATTTCACTGCGATGAATCATTGTTCTTGGAAAATAAGTCTATTGGAAAAATAATTGTGCTGAGAAAATAATTCTTTTAATACACCGACCATCTCCCACCTAGGTAAGAAGACCTGAATTTTTTTTTTACCATCACTTTCTCCATCACTGCCTTGCCAGAGGCGCCCCGACATTACATCTCAGATGTCCCTCCAAACTACAATATCCCTACCACTTTTTGAGTCAAAAGGCACTGTACTTCCCACCCCTAGGACTAAAGTCCGACTAACTTATTTTTCCGGAATCCATTCATAAACGTATTCTTGCTCAAACTCCTACAGCACTTCAAGTTAAAAGACCCCAATGAAAATAAGTCACTCTGACTTTTTTGGGTTATCCTAGGATCGCTACACATGCTGCTATGTAT
The DNA here is from genome assembly GCA_009830355.1 of Cherax destructor. Taxonomy (NCBI): domain Eukaryota; kingdom Metazoa; phylum Arthropoda; class Malacostraca; order Decapoda; family Parastacidae; genus Cherax; species Cherax destructor. Next base: position 71,795 of record WNWK01002975.1, read on the forward strand.
GATAATCTATGTAACTGTATCTGTGTATACCTGAACAAACATACTAAGTCATACAAGTCACTTGCCTCCACTCCTATGTAACATGCTTACCAGACCTCTTATACTCCCCCACCCTTTCCTAGAACGACCTCTACTATTCCCTCCCTCCAATACATATCTATACAATCTCCACGTCATCCTGTTTTGCTCTATCCTCTCTAAATGTCAACACAACAATAACCCCCCCTAAGCCCTCTGAATGATACAGTAACCCCGCATCTTCTAATTTAAAAACTACGAATTCTCTGCATACTGTTCATACGACACATTGCACCTCAGACACGATATCTCCACTACTTCCACTCGCTGCAACTTTAAACTAATGCTTCACATCTATATATAACTGTAGGTGTCATTATACCTTGATGCATTACCGTTTTTTTGCCTCCATGGATAACGTTCTCTCTCTCCACTGACGCCTTAATACACCACCCACCTTTTCACCCTTGTCAATTTCATTGTTTACCTCTTCTTTCACAGACTCGCCTACCGACAAGTCCACTCCTAAATATCTGAACACATTCACTTCCTCTATACTACCTCCATCCAATCTGGTATCAAATCTTTCATTGCCTAAATTTTGTGTTACTCTTATCACCTTGCTCTTTTCTATGTTTACTTTTAATTTCCTTCTTTTCATACTTCCAAAATTCGTCCATCATCCTTTGCTACTTCTGTTCAGTATCCCCCAAAAGCATTGTCGTCGGTAAAAAACAACAGTGACAACTCTCACTTTCAATTAGATTCTTTATATTTTAATCCACCACCTTTTCCCAACACCCTAGCATTCACTTGTTTTACGACTCTATCTCTCAACCATCTCTGTTTAAGGCCTACGTTTACTGAAAAATAATCTTCCTTCTACATGCCCTAGCATGAGCCTCACTATCCTCAAGAAAACTCTTAACTGGTTCAAGTAACCTACCACTTATTCCATACACTTGCATCATCTGCTACATTGCTCCCCTATCCACCCTTTCATATGCCTTTTCTAAACACCTTACTTGTATGTAAATACTGTTCATTTATATCCTTTAAAGTAAAGACTTGGCCCTTCCTAAAACTGCGTTCATCTGCGATCCTCTTCTCTGCCTTAACATTATATTTTTTTTAGTATACTTGGTATACTCAACAGGTTTATATCCCTTTAATTCTTATACTTTCCTTTATCCCCCTTTCCCTTCATGCTAATGAACTATGCACCCTCTGCCAATCCCTAGGTGCATTTTCCCCTTTCATACTTTAATTGAGCAAATGCCGCAACTAGTTGTTCAGGGATAATAATGGTGCTGGGGCTAGCTAAGCTACTCTTACATGAAACAGATGCCTTGACTTTGAAACCAGTAATGAAAAGTAAATGATGACTAGTGACTAGGAAAAGTGACATTAGTGGGAAAGATATCTTTAATGAAAAAAATGTTAATTACACACAGATTCGTATCTAAACTAAGGACGATGTATTGTATATGCAATACAGACAATGCTGGGAATAATCTGTATAGGGTAAAGAGTCGATTTCGGGCATAGTGTGCGTAGTAGAGATATTCAGTTTTTGCAAATAAAAACACTAGGGAGAGATTCAGTACTATTTATAGTCTCAGTGTTTAGGACAGTCAGAACTGGTTATAGTGACTATATTTCAGATATATTCAATAATAGTTATACTGTCTGCACTGAGAACAGGGTACTTACGAGGGGATTATATCTACTGTAAGGATAGAATCAGTACGGGAGATGGTGTTGGTACTTACAATTTAGTCAGTTCTGGTCAAACCATTGAAGATTGAGACTGCTCTTTTAAGCTGACTGTATTACGGACGGTGATTGCAAGCACTCAGGAACATTTCTCCCTTGCAACAACGGTGCATTTTCTGCTGCAGATTATTGCGCTGGTGATGAATACACGATTGGTACGGCTGAACTAGTTGATGTATTTTATACTATGGGATTTTAACTCTAATGGGAAAATGTTAAAATTTCGAATTCGAATTGAATAAAACAAGATGGTGCACTGAAGAGTATGACTGTATACACGGAAAGGTTCATCAGGGGTTTGAAATTTATTGCATGAAATACGACTAACATGCACAGTTAAAAAAATTATTTTGTTTTCCAGCTCTCCCCCCATTCCTCTCTGAAAAATTGTTTTGAATAGCTCGACTATAACACATTTCAGCCCAAAGCAAAAGTTGGAAGGTAAGTTGTGACAGGGGAAGTAGGGAGGGGGTGGGTGGATATGGGGTGGTAGGAAAGAGAAAAGAAGGGGTGCTTGTTAATGGGGTAAGGTTAGTGAAGGGTGGAACAAGAAATATTAGTAGGGAAGTGATGGAGAGAGAAATTGATTGAGGGGGAAATTATAGGATGTAGCTAGGAAGGAAGAGAGGTGACTGTAGGGAGGTAAGGGGAAGTAGTGTAAGACAAGGAGAGGCGACACTGATGGATATATACGTGGCAGTGATAGCCATTTTTTTAATATAAGAAAACTAGGCACATCCACAGTGTGCGGCCGTCCAAAACAGACTGGGAATCCTCATCCCCAGAGAAGAGAATAAACGTACTTCGGGGAAGACACAGGATTCATCCCGGAGATGTTTGATTGTATTGTTCTCCTACAATGGGAAAGAGAACAACGGAAATAGCATCTCAGGGATTATATCTCAATTACTTCATGCTGCTTCCCGGCGGTGGGCTGTGTGCCCAGAATGCTGCAGGCATTTTTCCACTGGATCGCAGTACTGAGTCTTTGAAGAGAAAGATGACCGCTCTGGGGCCCTTGGTTTTCGTGAGGTGTTTTTCACCTAACTCTTTGCAGAATCCTTGGTCACACTTGCACGTGTATGTGTGTGTGTGTGTGTGACTGAAGAAGTCGAGTTACAGCTCTTGGCCTCGAATCTTGCCTGGTCGCCAATAGATCCACTCTTTCCCTTCTCCAAGAGCTTCATCGTACCTCTTTTTAAAGCTATGTATGATCCAGCTTCCACCCACTACTTCCTTCTCCATGTTGTTCCTCTTCTCGACAACTCTAAGGCTGAAAAAATACTTCCTAACATCCTGATGACTCATCTGAGTTTTCAACCTCCACTTGTTTCTCTGAAACATTGTGTCTCTGGACATTGTCAATTCCTCTCAGTATTTTATACGTCATTATCATGTGTTCCCTATCCCTCCTGTACTCGAATTTCGTCAGGATGAGTTCTCTTAACCTCTCCTCCTGGGATATACCCCTTAGCGCCGGGACTAGTCTTGTTTCAAACTTTTGCGCTTCCTCCAATTTCTTGATGTGTTTGACCAGATGTGGGTTCTATACTGGTGCTGCATACTCCAATGAGTCTGACGCACACGGTGTACAGTGTCGTGAATGACTCCTTAGATGTAGAAATGCTATTCATAGGTTTGCCTGGCGCCCATATGCTGCAGCTGTTATTTGGTTGATGTGTCCCTCAGGGGATGTCCTCAATATGATGCTCACCCCAAGATCCTTTTTCTTGAGTGAGTTTTAATTTAAGTTCATCTGCAAACAGGAACATCTCTCAATCTATCCCTTCCGTCATGTCCTTCACATATACCAGACACAGAACCGGCACTAGGACTGACCTCTCTCCAATCACACTCGACACATGCAATGGTTCACGTATTCCGTGAACCATTGCAGTGCTTTTGCTGCTATTCCTGCGTGGTGCTCTGGCTTTTGTACCAGTCTCCTGTGTGGTACTGTGTCTAAAGCCTTCTTTCAGTTCAAGAAAAATGCAGTCTACCCATCCCTCTCTCTCCTGTCTTCTGTTACCTTGTCGTAAAATTCCAGTTGGTTAGTGATACAGGATTTCCCGTCTCTTGCATAAGCCCATTCGTCTCTAGGTGTGTTTGTAATGAAGAGTAAAGAACAAAGTGTTGAAATAATTTTTATAAGCAAGCATATTAGCTGCTTTTGTATTATTTATCAGTTTGGGAATAATTACTAAAGAATACTGAAGCGAGAATAAAAATTCTAAATCATTATATGATATAAATACATGTATCAATTTTGTTTCCAGGTTAAAAAAACGCCGAAGTATTACGTCATGGAACACTAATATAAGGAATCGAGGGATTTAATAAAATGTTGCAGAAAAAGAGTTATTGGAAGGCTACCGTCGCTGCCTTGAAGCCGAGGGAATTGAAAGGGAGTTGTAATGGAAATTTTACACCCCGTAGCGAGGTGTGTGTTGGAACCAAGCTTCACACGATGCTACCCAACACTGCTTACAGGCAAGGTTTATATCACTGGTATTAGCGTTGAATACCTTATAAGTAGAATTCTGGAGGAATGACTTTTATAAAAGAAACGTTTTTTTAGAATGATTTATGAATTTTATAAGTAATCTATTTTGTGTTAGGATATTAATTTTCGCAAGTAGTTAATTCTGGTTTAAAATGGTGAGGCCAGAATAAATGTGAAAAGCAGAACAAGAAACTACATGATAAATTCTTTGTTAATCAACTTTTTTTATTATTCCTTAAAAATAAGTGCAACAAATTAAACCATATGAAACCAATTTCCATTAGGAATTTCTACCCGTGGATCTATACGAAAAAAACTTATTGTTGATCCCAAACCTGTGCTTCGAAAGATGGCAGAAACATATGCATATATCCATTCTCTTAATTCCAATAAGCATGCATATGCATTTCTCTGTCACGGTTTTTAGGTTTCTCGGTCTAGTTAGGGTGGGTTAGGTTATCTTCTGTCAGTTAAAAGTAACCAATTATAACATAGAACAACTGAAAAAACTGACATATATGATGATAAAAGCTATTAGAAGTTCTGCTGCTCGAACGAAAAACGGTGACCCAGTGAGGACAGTATATATAACTATCTCGATTTCACTGTTTAAGAGGATGGAATGGATATACACACAAATTGCTTGGGAACTGTGTAGACCCTACGAGAGCAAACCGAAGTACATTTGAGTATATATTATTTATAATTTGTTATTAATTTAACTATTAATGACAAATACAGAGCAATTCGGTACTCGAACTCTTCGTTCGGTAAAAGAAAAGTCGGTCGGTAGTCGACCGTTTGCCCGGCACTCGACCGTTTGCCCGGCACTCGACCAAACAAACACAACCTACAAGAATGTGTGCGTCAGTCTCCAAACAGCTGTTGCTCAATCCTAAATAAGTCACCATGGGGCCTAGTAAGATTAGTGATAACAGCCAACCAGAAATAAAATTGGCTAGTGTGTGTTTGCCCTGATGTAAACACCGCCTCCTCCTCTCCATATAATATACCTTTAATTATTAATTTCGGCGTCTTTATTGTGCTTCCAGGTTATCTATCATGTTTCTGATATTAGCTTAATTACACAACATTGTATTCGCTGGTATCCAGCTATTAAGCCGATTCATCAGATAATGAATGCTCCTTCTGCTGACCCCTCCCGCTCTCTCTCTTTCCTATAGCTTCTCCCACTTCGGGCCCCTCTTACATTACGCTTGCTTTACAATTTGAATTTTTACTCACACAAAAAATAGAAGATTTACTGTTATGAAGACTACTGCAGTATTGAAAAAAATGGTATAAATAATATCAGCGCATTTGTGTGAAGCATATCTGACCCACCAGTTGACATGTACTGGACGTGTGACGTGATTTGTTTACTCCTAAACATCAGCAAATTAAAGGAATATTTCCTCTAATTTGAACTGAATTTCAAGATACTTTAAATATGTAAACCATTCAAAATAATTCCTATTTCTGTAACATATCTTTCATTCTATCAAATGAGACTAAGAAAACGAGAATACAATCATAAATACCATAGGAAAATACACCGCAAAGTCGATGTAAGTGTATTTTTGGGGACCTGAAACGGATTAATCTAATTTACATTATTACTTATGGTAAAAATTCGTTCGGTACTCGAACAGATCGGCACTCGAACAGCCTTCTGGAACGAATAAAGTTCGAGTACCGAAGTTTCACTGTATATATATATATATATATATATATATATATAATATGGCTTATATGTTTCACTTATAAGAAACTTTTACACGCCAGCTAGGTTATTGTAATTCCTGTCACTAGATAAATTACATAATAAAAAACGCACACAACAAACACATTGCAACAAACCAACTTTGAAAAACCTAACGTTAGCAAAACCTCAATGAAAAACCCTTCAGATTTAAATTAATTCTCCTATGTTTTTTTCAGACATATGAGGTGAGGGTTTACGAACCCACGAAATGGGTGTGTTCCCACGTTATCGACACCCATCCTGACCCGAAGAACATGGTAAAACTCTTCTTTGCTCTCTTCCACTACTCAGCCGGAGAGAATTCCATGGGTGAGCCTTCATTCACATCATGAGTATGCGGTCTGACCCTCTAGTCACAGGCAGGTTATTTCTGAAGGTAAATTTCATTCGCAGTTGCCTTAGCAGGAGTAACTCTGGCAGCTGCCTTAACTGGAGTTACTCTCGCAGCTGGAGACACAGGCAAGTTATTCCAGCAGCTGCCTTCTCAGACAAGTAATTCCAGCAGCTGCCTTCCCAACAAATTACTTCTACAGCTGCCTACACAGGCAACTTACTCTCGCAGCTGCCTTTACGCGCAAGTTACTCTTGTAACTGCCTTCATAACAGTGTTACTACATATCTTCTTTCCTGGGCAATATACTCCCGCATTTTCCTTCACTACCAAGTTACTCTCCCAGCTGCCTTTTCAGTTGTATTACCAGGTAAATTACTTAGGCAGCTGCCTTCAGAGGTAAGTATGTTTTTCAGCTGCCTTCATAGATAAATCACTCTAGCAGCTGACTTTATAAGCAAGGTTACTCTTGGTTACTCTTCTTTAAAAAAGTCATGATGATCCCAAAGCTGTGATGTCAGAGCAAATATTCAGAGGTAAGTCTCCTTTATGTTGATAATGACCATCATTGTTTTAATGCTATTTTTATTCGGGCTAATGCATTACGGGTTCGATTCCCCGGCTAGTCGCAGTGTTGTTATTGATTAAATACCACTCGTTCGTGGTTATAATACTATATATACTGCTTGTGGAGGCTAGTACACCAAACGGGGAGTAGAATGAAATTAGCTCTGTGGCACCCACACCATCGTATGTCCTCGGGTCACGGTACAACACCTAGCTCTGCTTACACTCCAACAGAACGTCAAGTCCTAAAAACAATTTGTCTCCATTCGCTCCTATCTAACAAGCTCACGCATGCTTGCTGGAAGTCCAAGCCCCTAGCACACAAAACCTTCTTTACCCCCCTCCTCCAACCTTTCCTAGGCCGAACCCTACCCCACCTTCCTTCCACTACAGATTTATACTCTAGAAGTTATTCTATTTCATTCCATCTTCTCTACATGTCCAAACCATCTCAACAATCCCTCCTCATCCCTCTGGATAATAGTTTTAGTAATCTCACACCTCCTCCTAATCTCCAAACTACGGATTCGCTGCATTATATTCACACCACACATTGCCCTCAGTTATGGGTGTGTGTACTCACCTATTTGTACTCACCTATTTGTGGTTGCAGGGTTCGATTCATAGCTCCTGGCCCCGCCTCTTCACTGATTGCTACTAGGTCCTATCTCTCCCTGCTCCATGAGCTTTATCAAACCTCGTCTTAAAACTATGTATGGTTCCTTTCTAGGCTATTCTAATTCCTGACAACTCTATGACTGAAGAAATACTTCCTAACATCTCTTTGACTCATCTGAGTCTTCAACTTCCAATTGTGACCTCTTGTTTCTGTGTCCCCTCTCTGGAACATCTTGTCTCTGTCCACCTTATCTATTCCTCGCAGTATTTTATATGTCGTTATCATGTCTCCCCTAACCCTCCTGTCCTCTAGTATCGTCAGGCCGATTTCCCTTAACCTTTCTTCGTAGCTCTGGGACTAGTCTTGTTGTAAACCTTTGCACTTTCTCTAGTTTCTTGACGTGCTTGACCAGGTGTGGGTTCCAAACTGGTGCTGCATACTCCAGTATGGGCCTGACGTATATGGTGTACAGAGTCTTGAACGATTCCTTAGTGAGGTATTGGAATGCTATTCTTAGGTTTGCCAGCCGCCCGTATTCTGCAGCAGTTATCTGATTAATGTGTGCCTCAGGAGATGGGCTCGGTATTATACTCACCCCAAGATCTTTTTCCTTGAGTGAGGTTTTCAGTCTTTGGCCACCTAGACTATACTCTGTCTGCGGTCTTCTTTGCTCTTCCCCGTTCTTCATGAATTTACATTTGGCAGGGTTAAATTCAAGGAGCCAGTTACTGGACCAGGCTTGTAGCCCGTCAGGTCTCTTTGTAGTCCTGCCTGATCCTCGACTGATTTAATTCTTCTCATTAACTTCACATCATCTGCAAACAATGACACTTCTGAGTATCCCTTCCGTTATGTCATTCACATATACCAAAAACAGTACCGGTCCCAGGACTGACCCTTGTGGAACCCCACTCGTCACACAGGTGTGTGTGTGTTTACTCACCTATTTGTGGTTGCATGGGTCGAGACATAGCTCCTGTCCCCGCCTCTTTATTGATCGCTACGAGGTCCTCTCTGTCCCTGCTTCATGTGCTTTATCATACCTCGTATTTAAACTATGTATGATTCCTTCTTCCTTTACATCACTTGCCAGACTATTCCACTTCCTGACAACTCTATGACTAAAGAAATACTTCCTAACATCTCTTTGACTCATCCGAGTCTTCAACCTCCAATTATGACCCCTTGTTTCTGTGTTCCTTCTCTGGAACATCCTGTCTCTGTCCACCTTGTCAATTCGTCGCAGTATTCTGTATGTCGTTATCATGTCTTCCCTAACCCTCCTGTCTTCCAGTGTCGTCAGACCGATTTCCCTTAACCATCCTTCGTAGGACATTTCCCTTAGCTCTGGAACTAGCCTTGTTGCAAACCTTTGCAATTTCTCTAATTTCTAGAAGTGCGTTACCAAGTATCGGAACGTTATTCTCAGGTTTGCCATGTGCCCATATGCTGCAGAAGTTATTTGGTTGATGGGTGATTCAGGAGACGTGTTCGGTATTATACTCACCCAGAAATCCTTTTTCTTGAGTGAGGTTTGCAGTCTTTGGTCACCTTTCCTATACTCTGCGGCATTCTTTGCCCTTCTCCGACCTTTATGACTTTACATTTGGTGGGGTTAAATTCGAGGTGCCAGTTGCTGGACGAGGCTTGGAGCCTGTCCAGGTCTCTTTGTAATGCCTGATCTTCATCAGATTCAATTCTCCTCATTAAGTTCACATCATCTGCAAACAGGGACACTTCTGAATCTATTCCTTCCGTAATGTTATTCACATATACCAAAATCAGCACTGGTCCAAGGACTTACACCTGTGGAACCCCGCTCGTCGCAGGTGCCCACTCTGATACCTCGTCACGTACCATGACTCGTTGTTGCCTCCCTGTCAGGTATTCTCTGATCCCTTCTTGTTATACGTGCCTGATCCTCCAGCTTTTACACTAATCTCTTGTGAGGAACTGTGTCGAAGGCCTTGCAGTCCAAGAAAATGCAATCTACCCACCCCTCTCTCTCGTGTCTTACTTCCGTTACCTTGTCATAAAACTCCAGTAGGCGCTGGTTGTCATTTATAAGATTGTTCCTTTCTAGGTGCTCCTCCACTCTCATGATAATGTTCTCCATGACTTTGCATGTGTGTGTATGTGTGTGTGTGTAATCACCTAATTGTGGTTGCAGAGATCGAGACTTAGCTCCTGGCCCCGCGTCTTCACTGACCGCTACTAGGTCCTCTCTCTCCCTGCTCCATGAGCTTTATCATACCTCGTATTAAAGCTATGTATGGTTCCTGCCTCCACTACATCACTTGCTAGACTATTCCACTTCCTGACTATGGCTGAAGAAATACTTCCTAACATCCTTTTGACTCATCTGAGTCTTCAACTTCCAATTGTGACTTTGTTTCTGTGTCGCCTCTCTGGAATATCCTGTGTGTCCACCTTATATATTCCACGCAGTATTTTGTATGTCGTTATCATGTCTCCCCTAACACTCCTGTCTTCCAGTGTCGTCAGGCCGATTTCCCTTAACCTTTCTTCATAGGACATTCCCCTTAACTCCGGGACTAACATTGTTGCAAACCTTTGCACTTTCTCTAATTTCTTGACGTCCTTGACCAAGTGTTTGTTTCAAACTGGTGTTCATACTCCAATATGGGCCTGACGTACACAGTGTACAGTGTCTTGAACGATTCCTTACTAAGGTATCGGAACGCTATTCTCAGGTTTGCCCGTCACCCATATGCTGCAGCAGTTATCTGGTTGATGTGTGCTTCCGGAGACGTGCTCGGTGTTATACTCACCCCAAGATCTTTCTTCTTGAGTGAGGTTTGCAGTCCTTGACCACCTAGCCTATACTCTGTCTGCGGTCTTCTTTGCCCTTCCCCGATCTTCATGACTTTGCATTAAGCGGGGTTAATCTCGAGAAGCCAGTTGCTGGACCACGTGTCCAGCATGTCCAGGTCTCATTGAAGTCCTGCCTGATCCTCGTCTGATTTAATTCTCCTCATTAACTTCACATCATCTGCGAACAGGGACACGTCTGAGTCTATCCCTTCCATCATGTCATTCACATTTACCAAATATGGCACTGGTCCTAGGACTGACTCCTGTGGGACCCCGCTCGTCACAGGCGCCCACTGTGATACCTCATCACGTGTGTGTATGTGTGTGTGTCTACATCAGATGCCACTGTCAGTGACCCACCTGTCCTTTCTCACATCCCTCCAGCCTTCCCAGTAGATCTATCCTCACTTCCCTCAAATTCTTAATTCCTTTAAATCCTTAATTCTCATTCCATTTTACTCTTTCCAATTCGTCCACTTTACTTTTTCATTCCCACTCACTCTTCTCATTTCTAGTTATTCCCATTTCTCACTCCTCTTATATTCCACAGGTACTGAACAACCCACTCGAGTCGCTTACTCCTTAGTGATGATGATTGTTATTTCCATAAAGTGTTAATGTGATGGGAAGGTGAGAGCGATCCGAACAGTAAGTGTGGAACGAGCAGTGAGAGTTGGAGAAGAGGTGAGAGTTGGAGAAGAGGTGAGAGTTAGAGAAGAGGTGAGAGTTAGAGAAGAGGTGAGAGTTGGAGAAGAGGTGAGAGTTGGAGAAGAGGTGAGAGTTGGAGAAGCGGTGAGAGTTGGAGAAGCGGTGAGAGTTGGAGAAGCGGTGAGAGTTGGAGAAGCGGTGAGAGTTGGAGAAGCGGTGAGAGTTGGAGAAGCGGTGAGAGTTGGAGAAGCGGTGAGAGTTGGAGAAGAGGTGAGAGTTGGAGAAGAGGTGAGAGTTGGAGAAGAGGTGAGAGTTGGAGAAGAGGTGAGAGTTGGAGAAGAGGTGAGAGTTGGAGAAGAGTCAGTGTGGGAGAAGAGTCAGTGTGGGGGAGCAGTAAGTTTGATGGGAACAGTGAATGTGTGGTAACAGCGAGTGTTGAGAAGCAGTGATTGTGTTCTGACAATGAGTGAATGTACTGAGAGCAGTGAGTATAGTGGGAACATTATGTTGCATCAGAGTTTGTAGAGTGAACCTAGAGTAAGTCTGTTGGAACACTGAGTTTTTGGAAACACTGATTGTAGCGGGAACAGTTAGTGCACTGATAAGAGTGAGTGTATTGAGTGAGGGTTGTATGAACACTGAGTGAATTGGAAACACTAAGTCAGTGTTGTGGGAATAATGAGGTAGAGTATTGAGAACACTTAGTGTGTGTCGTGGCGACACTTAGAGAGTGCTGTGGGAACATTGAGTGATTATTATGGGAAACTGAGTGAATTTTGTGGGAACACTGAGCGTATTGGCTCAGTGTGTATACAGTGTGTGGTGAAAAACTGTGTGTGGAGGAAACAGTGAGTTCATTGTGAACAGTGAGAATAGTGGGAGCAGTGAGTGTGTTTAGAAATAGCGAGTACAATGGGAACATTGTGTGAGTGTAGTGGGAACACTTTGCGAAGAGAGTGGCAACACTGACTACAATTCCTACAAGAATATTCAGTTATATATTTTATGTTGTTAAGATACAGAATATGAAAGCGAAGACTTTCTTTTTGCCTTCTTAACCATACTAAAAATTATGCAAAATTAAATGCCTCTAGGACACTGCCATGATTTACTTTGTTAAACACTATCATTTTGTTATATTAATAATACTGTTAATATTATTTACATTGAAAGTTGTGATGACATATATTAAACCATTTTAAAATATAACCCTCACTAGCATTTCAAGCTAATAAAAATAATTGTATATTATACATTCTTCCTGATCACAGTATTAATATTTCGTTAGGTTTGAAGCTACAAATGACAGCTCCTGTGACCTCGCTGGAGGAGCCGTATAATGATGAACAGAAACTGTATCAAATATGTTTCTACATCCCCGCCGCCTTCCAGGAGAACCCTCCCACTCCCACGGACAAAGATGTTTACATTCAAGAACACCCAAGACTCACAATAGCAGCAAGGTACGAGGCAGGTCTTGCTGGATATTTACTAAAAAAGTTTTCCTGGAATCTGCGCACCCTTACCAACAGTATTTTTAAGATCTATCTACTCCCTTGTAAGAAGTGCTGCTTGTCCGTCATCGTTGACCTATAAGATTTCTCAATGAACATTAATACTTTCCATATTGACTCCAAGGAGGGAGTGCTTGTTGTGCTAAGGGATTCTTAATATAAGGAAATGAAAGTACTAGTCATTTCCTTAAAATATACCAAATTAACCCTACCCCTCTCTCATTTTCAAGGTGTTGTATGATTCTGCCGTGTTTAGCGCTGCCTCTTGAATACAATAGTACAGTAGTAATCTCACTTAAGAGCAAGCACTCTTCTTTCTAGGTAATACCACAATAATCTATCATTTTTCATTTCAGGAGACACTTCCCTCTTTACTTTCTAGGACCTTATTGACGACCACTCTTTGCTAAACCTCATAAATATAATGTACAACATATATAAATAAGACAGTATCATATATTATTGATTTACAGATCCGACAAGTAAAAGAATAAGAAAGGTGCAACTTGGGTATTTTTATTGTTGAGACGTTTCGCCAACTGAGACTGATCAATCACCTCAGATTGATCAGTGTTAGGTTGAGACTGATCAATCTGAGGTGATTGATCAGTCTCAACCTAAATTAATCAGTAGGAGATGAAAAACGTCTCCAACTGATTCATTTTGGGGATCAGCCCCTCAGTCTAGAAAGGTGGTGCTCAATTCAAAGTCTTTGTTGACCTGAAATAGATTCTTTTAAATGGAAGTTTATATATTGTAGGAGATGTGAAGACGTCACAGGCAGACAGAGGGCAGTAGGTAATGTCATTAGTCTAGACAAGCGTACATTTGATTAAGAATTCGCTGTTCCAAGATTCTAAGTTGATGCTGTGTCAAACAGGCAACACACATTAATGGTTTACAAAATCGACAAATATATGAATAAGACACGTGTGAACTACATTGGCATCTTTATTATGGAGACTTTTCACCAGACAGTATAAGGTAGTTAGACGTGATCAGTTAATTAGACTAGATGAATCAGTTGGTGACGGTGGAAGATATGAAGAATTAGTTTGAGGTGATCAGTCCCTCAGCACGATCAGTTCCTCTGGACAATTATTCGTTGTTCATGACAGCCAACGTTGGTTAAGAGACTCAACATTGCTCATGACAGTCGACGTTGCTCTTGCCAACCATCGTTGCCAAAGGGAGCCAACGTTGCTCATGTCAGAAACTGTTGCTCAAGACTGAAAACGTTGCTAAAACAATTAACGTTGCTCATGCTTGTCACCGTCGCTGAAGAGATCGATAGTTGCTCAAGACTGTCGACATTGTTCATTTACAACCAAGATTGTTCGTTACAATTAATGTTACAATTAACATTCTAATGACGGCGAACGTTGGTCAAGGTTGCCAACATTGCTCACAACCAAAAACGTTCCCATGACAACCAACATTGCTCATGGCAACCAACGTTGCTAATGGCAACGAACGTTGCTCATTACACCCTCGATGTTCAAGATAATAAACCTTGTTCTCTAATGCCAAGAATGTCCATGACTGCTAATGATGCTCATGAGAGCCCGTTGCACATGACAACCAACGTTGCACATGCCGACCAAAGTTGCACATGAAAACCAACGTTGCACATGACAACCAAAGTTGCACATGACAACCAAAGTTGCACATGACAACCAACGTTGCTCATGACAACCAACGTTGCTCATGACAACGAACGTTGTTCGAAATGGCCAGCGTTGCTTATGACAGCCAACGATATTCATGATAGCCACCGTTTCTCATGACAGCCAATGTTGCTCATGACAGATGACAACCAACTTTGTCCATAACCACCAACGCTGCTCATGACAACCATCGTTACTCATGTTGGTAAACGCTGCTCATGACTCTTAACGTTGATCACGAGAGCTAAGGTTACTCATGACAGCAAACGTTACACACTACAGCTAACGTTATTAAGGACAGTTAACCCGTGAGAGCTAGCTTTATAAACGACAAGTAAGGTTATACAAAATAGCTTAAATTATCCATGTCAGCTAACATTATTCATGACAGCTACCGTTAACCGTGACAGCTCACGCTACTCGCACGGCAACTAGCGTTACACTATCATACATCCACGTCACCCGGAAATAGCTGAAGCTGGATATAGGTAGCCTAATATTACTTTGTCTTGACCGATTTTCACTTTCGCTAATACGATGCACTTTTTCAGAACCTTCGGTGGGATGGTGATGAATATTAGCGAGTGGGAAGCTGAGGAGGCGGCGCTTCTAGTCGACCTCAACAACGCTGGAGAAACAGATGTTGATTTGACGCGTCGTTACGGGTAAGTTTGTGCTTTTGATCACTCAAAAATTGAATGGTTGAATGAAAAGAAATAATGTCATAAGCCTTCTTTATAATAGCGATTTGCTCAATGGGAACCATGTCAAATTATGATACACTTGGTAAAGTGTCTTTGAATTAAACGATACTATGATATACTCTCGTGATGTTATTTGTGTCTTTTTGTCTTCACTTAAAATAGCGGTCAGGGGAAAACGGAGAGTCCAAATGTTTGAGATGAAAAGGGCAGGAAAACAATGTATTTTCCATTCCGCTTTTATTTTAGTATAGTTGACGACTGTGATGCTGTGTTACTAGATACTCACAATGTCTGACAGAAAGCCACATTTGAAAAAGATTTGGATCGAATCATCATACCCTATCAAACAGCTTCTTCAGTCCTACTGAAGAGGTCATGCTATTTGGTGTCAAGATATTCGACTTAGGTTTTTGCTAATAGGATTATTCAAAAATATTTTTTATGGTAATTTGAAAATTACGAAGACTCTTTATAGCTGTTAATAACGTGCTGTATCTGATTATATCATGTTTTTTAAACAGTTAAGTATTTTAATACAGATAGGATATTAAAAGACTCTTTAAGATGTTTTCTCTGGTCAACGAGAGAAGTTAAAGAGCAAATTTCTTCTACAGAGCAATGTACGACTCTCCATTGAAGCACACGAACAGGCGCAACGAAGTCTGGTATATTTTGAAGAAATGAAGGTCGCTCCTGATGACCTGACCCCCTGATGACCTGACCCCCACTTATTATTTAGTCAACATGTTTCGCATACAT